>DWNA01001359.1:0-15058 GCA_018249835.1 Heliconius besckei | reverse complement strand
ACTCCCAATATATTTACGACAACTTAGTATATGTGCATAAAAATATTAATAAATTTAATAAAAAAAGGGATTTCCATCAACGTAATTTAAGAAATAAAAATAAGCTTGCTGTGCCCTTCTCTAGGCTCCATAAAGTGTCTCACTCAATCGTAGGTTGTTAATTTACGACGTGGTTAATTTACTGAACAAATTTAAAAAAGTGGTTAAGCACAGGCTCTGCCAAAAAGCAATATTACTCTGTTAAAGATTATGTTCGCGATAAAGATGTTTGGAAATGAGTTGCTCTATTTCTAAGTAAAATTTTTTAATTGTAATTTGTAGCAAATATTGGCAGTAAAAAAGAGTGGCCATGAGTTTCTTTGCCTGGATCTTCTCATGAGCTCAACTAGTTCAACTATTTGAACTTTTTTCAAGTCAAAATTGCACATTTTTTTTGGCTATTTTGTTTTTCATTTTTTTCTACTTTTATGGCATGTCCAAGAAAATGTTAAGCATTTTTCATGGAATAAAGATATTTTGACTTTGACTTTATCCTACATTCCCATTCCCCCTCTACCGAAGTTTTCGAGGCGTTGAATTCAACGCCGGCCTTTTGCCTTGGTGAACACTTACATAGCGTTCTCCTTAAACAGAATCTTTAAGGAGAACGCTAAGGCCTCTCTCTACTCATATTAGTGAAGGATATGCATGAAAATATATAAATGTTTATAAAAACTACTGATTTATATAAATAGAATCTGGATCCAAACAAGACTTACTGTAATAAGCTACCTAGTATCTAATACATATAGCTAGACTCAGTTGTAAATCTTATCTATAACTTCTATACTAATATTATAAAGTCGAAGAGTTTGTTTGGTTGAATGTGTCTCAGAAATCTTAGAATGTGTCATGACTCATTCACGAGGAATACTTTTTTCTATTCGACTATGCGGGCAAAGTTTTAAAAAGCTTTGGATTGAAAAATATCTCCACAGAGTATATTAAGAGTAACTTTATTTTTCTATTAATCAAAAAGAAAAAAAATACAACTGATTCTAGTAATAAAAGAAAACGTATATTTCGACAAAAACACCATAATATAAAAATAATCAACACATCAACAAATCTACAAAAAAAAAACAAATAACCCTAAAATTTTTTTTTTAAATCTACTTTAAATCTACAACAATAATAATACAATACCACTACTATAGGTACGATATGGATTTACAATAAACATTCCACTTGTAAAGTAAAAGAAACCAGGTTTATATAATACATAATATAAAAATAAAACTCCATTTTTAAATAAATAAAAGGAAAGACATTTTTTTTAAATTATTATATTTTTTTTCAAGTGGCATGCTTTAGCTGCTATATACAATACAATACTAACAGATAATTAAACAATTAAAAATCACTATTGGAAAACTTTGACATATATAAAATATGTATCATATAAATGTGATACATAAAAATGCCTGAAATGAATTCTCATTGCCTGACTTAAAAAATTATGAAAAAAAATGTCATAACTTATCCAATAGCAACCCATCTAAAAAACCTATCTATCTACAACTAACAGGGACCGGTTGAAAGTTCATATAGTCCAGGTGTGGGTATGTGTAGTATTGAAATCCTGGGCTTTCTGAAGGTTTAGCTTCTTTCATCTCATCTTTGGATTTAGTTCTTTTAGTGAAGACCTGCTTACGAGTCATGTTGCCTGATAAGTTAATAAAAAACTCCAAATAGTATTTATACGTTAAATAAAAAAAAATTTAAAATTTTAAAAAGCAAAAATAAAAAGCCATTAATTAAACAAAATCACACCTATCTGTTGCAACATTTGACTTAAATTAATAATTTGCGAGTTACTCCTTGCATATCTATATGGTGGAGCCCACGGCTTCACTTGCTCTAAAGGCAGTGGCTCCAACTGATCATAATTCACATACTGCTTCTCTCCCAACTCTTCAATGAAAACCAGGCATGGGCCATCAGTTTTCATCTCTTGTATGTGACAGTGATAAGAATCTGTTTGATTTGGCTGGAGTTTACACAGACATTTAACACCCACTTGCAATGTTGTTCCATCGCAGTACCTCGCTCGGTAGCAAACCTCTGTAAACACATTTAATTATCAAAATCTATTCAAATTTTATAAAATTGACTAATAAAATTGCATATACCTCTTCTAAGTTCAGTCCAAACATCAAACTCAATGTTCCTATATATATCTGGATCTAGAGCCTTAGCAACTTTGTAAGGGAAGGGTGTTATACCATTCTCAAGTAAATCTTTTGCGCTGTTGACATTCAAACAACTCATGCATACATTTTCAAGATGTATGAGGCTTCGATTGAACACAAAAATACTCATAGATTCTTTGAGAAGACCACTTTTGTCTGTTTCTCCTATATGATGCTTACATTTAATAGCTAGAGCATTATTATTATTATCTTTATCTCCTTCAGTCGGTGTCTCGATGAAAATTTTTTCCTTCTGTTTTTTACGTCTTTCAACATTTTCTGACATGAAATATTCTATATGATTATTAGGTACTTTGTCATGTAGCATTTTGTCAACAGCATATGGCAAATCCTTTATGCGATACACACCATCATATAGAATCTCATATACCAAAGCTACAAATACATTTATAATTTAAATATCAATAAAATGAAAAAAATATATATATAAAAATCTATTATTTTTCAGAGCTTACCATATAAAACACCTTGCAATACTGGCCAAGTTGGAAACAAAATAATGCAGAAATTATAAATTAGCTAAAATGTTTATACTTTAGCTTATCTATGTATTGATTGTATATAAAATGTGTTGTATATAAAAGTCATTAGATAGATGATTGTATATAAGTCATTAGATACACCAAGTTGGAAAAGCTCAAATGTAGAAGATGATTCTAAATAAACTGTTAAGCAGCTTACAGTGTTTTAAGTAGTTGTCTATAATCAAAGAACCAGACTATACCATGTTTTAAATAACAAAAACATGAACATGTCTGTTATATGAATGCAAATAATGAAAGAAGCAACTTACATTGACAAAATGATGATTCATTAATAAATTCTTTAGTGTAAACAACATCAAAATGCTTAGTGTCTGGTGAATAGAATAAACAAATGGTAATTCCGTAACCATTGCAAATTTTTGTTTGGGGGCCCTGGTTAGCTTCAAAAATGACAAAATCACGCCTGTAAAATGTTGTAATTTGTGTTTTATAAAGAAATTTACTAGTGTTCTTGAAAGTATTATTTTTATGTTAACAATAGGAATGTTAATTTTACTGTATTGTTAATTTAACAAATTAAAAAAAAACCTAAAATTCGATTAACAATTTTAACATGTATTTTAAATTAAGTATGTTAAGTTTACATTTGGTACATATCTACATAAACTTCATGAATTTTTTTAATTACCTACTTCAATATATATTAAAATAATATGTGAATACTATCCTTACCTATAGAGATGGCTCATAGCTGATATCTCAGTGAGCCCACCATATTCTGATGGATTAGACATCGCTTTAAGATAATTGTCGAATGGACAATTTAATGACTACAAAATAAAATAAAAGTGTGTTATGAAAGTGTTTACTTATTTAAAATATTTTTCCCAACGAAAAATGATGATAAATCCTACCCCTTCAAAAAGGTGACGATGGGAGGCCATGAAGTGAACGCAGTCTAAGCGAATCTTATGAAAATAGCGTTGTGTACTATATATGTTCTCGGAAACAGCCCTAAACAGGCAGCTGGAGTCCCTAGCTGTATGTTTACGGAAATAACCCATCTCGTCTAGCCAACGATCAGAGTCTGATGTGCGTTTTTGTATTTTCCACGGCCCACGGCATCGGATCGGTGAAGGCGACATTGTTTAACACCACTAACAATCTGTAGGTAAACAAAAACAAATGACGCCACTGGCGGTGCGAATGTTTGTTATTGAAATTTCGCATCAATTTTGCCACGCAAATGAAATGACAACGTGAAATTTAATAAAATGTATTCATAAACCATATCGTAACTATAACGTCTAGCGAATGCAAATGGTTGTTTTGCTGTCTACTATAGAACAACACGTGCACATAAAATAGCACATACGAAGCAAGGTAAGAACAGTAAAGCACTCACCGAAATGATTATATCCAACAGTCAGCATAAGTGTATAACTTTCGAACGTGAAACGGCGTGATATGTTAGAGAATATTAAGAAAAAAATTGCACGTGCCAAAAGCAACCGTCAAGAGCCGGCGGGAAGGAAAATCAAAATACGTTCAAAATGCCAATTTGCAAAAATGTTACCATCGGCAAGTTGCCACAGACAAAAAATATATTCACAGAACGCTCAGCTCAGTACCACAATATAAATTGCTATTATTATATTTAGAATCTATATCAGAAAAATAATGAAGTTTCATCGATATATAATTATAATAAATACTACAGATATATATCTAGAGATTATATATACTTAATGGCATCCAGTATCGTTAAATTTACTCGTTTCACCATTTAATAGCAATTTTAACATCCATTTTACAATGCATGCAACAATCATTCTTACTATAAAAACAAAATTTAAGTTAAGTGGTTAAAATTTTATACTAGGACATATTATTCTCTTAAGATTCGTTTATAAATTTATAAATTTATTTTTATAAATTTATCGAATCGGTTTAGCTTTTATTATAAAAATTGTATAATGTGACCGCAGATCCGTAGTAGCAATGATAAGGTAAAGCAGAATAAAAACAAAAAGCTGCCACACCCATTTATTTAAGACAAAATTAAACACATAACATAATAAACATGTATTACTGCCTATTCTAATAGTTTTATTAGAATAGGCAGTAATACATGTTATATATATATATATATATATATATATATATATATTCTATTTTACATGCATATAATAGAAAAAATATATAAATTGAGAATATGACGTATATCGACGAATACTCATATAATATTTGACGCCTTGTCATAAAATTTTGAAAATATAGTAATTATGAATTATGAAATAATAATGTTAATAATAATACATAAATACAGAAAGGATACTGATAAAGTAGCTAGAATTTTTATATACGGTTCAGTATACGCTGATGATGGACTTCACTTGGTATATATTATAAAGGACAATAATTACGCGTACTTGTTGCAGGTAGACGTGACTACCTCAACTGCATAGTGCATACTAAATCAATAAAATTAATGTTGCTAGAGTAAGATTTCGTTGCACATTTAAATATACATATATATATTTTTGTAAGTTATTTTAATGAGACAGATTAATTTATGATTAAATTACTATTAAATTAATTAGTTAGAGAAAAAACCTTTGTGGTCATAGTATTTAATTTTGTTTTGATAATAATTGAAGGTCGTCTTAGAAAACGCTGGCGCCAATTAATTAATCGTTGAACCACAACGATTGGGCAACAACAACAAAAAGCAGAGTTATAATAAAATTTATTTAGCGGTTAAAATATAATTTTCAATGTGAAAAGAGCATCAAAATAATTATGTAGGAATATATAATAAATAGAAATAGAACAAATGGTATAGCCTATACAAGGTATAGAATTTGATGTTTCATTTTTCAAATGGATATGATTATATGAAATTACATCCGCTTATGTTATCTATTTATTACTAATTGAAATGTTACATAAGAAATTTAAAATAGCTCTGTATTGTATGTCTACATATTTGAAACTTCTATAGTTTTTCTTTTGTAGTTTCTTAATGCATGTAAAAGTTTTCTGATATTTTACATGTATTAATATCAGGTACAGTTGATTTTTTTTATTACTTTATACTAAATAGAAAAAGTTAGTTAGCAAAAGTTTGAGGAGTTTGTAAATAAAAGACAAAATATATTTTCCATTCTATATTTAAAAAAGCACCGTCTGTAAAACATACAAAATTTCGATAAAAAGTTTTATTGGCATTGTTAGCTTATTATAAAATTTAAAAAATTACTGTATGGTTATAATGCAATACGACAGTATAAAAAATTATTGTTACTGTTCACTTTCTCATAAGAATAAAACAGAATTGCTTATAAAATTATTAGAAAATCTTAGCTTTATACGCAGTTGAGCATTCAGTATTATTAATCCGATAATTTCGAATATTAGTAGAAAAACTAATGAAAAATATAAAAAAATCTCGTATGAATTTAGCTTCAAATAAGTCTTGGTAACTACTACACTCCTAATAAACGTCGAAAAAAGACAAGTCTCTGGAGAATATACTAAATTATTTAAATTACAGAGAACACAAGCACGAAGCAAAAAGTAAAGGACAATGGAGTGCAGTGTGTTCCCAACTTAAAATAAAATCAGTACTCAACCTTAAAATTTAATTTCTCCATTATAAATTAAATAAAATGCTCATAAAATACACTTATTAGATATATATTAAAAGTGACATAGAAAATTTAGTTCCTACATTCTAATGATAGTGGTCGAGCGGCGACGTCCGTTCCATTCGCCATATTCAATTGACATTTGTCATTTGTCATTTGTGATTAATTATTTTTCATGAAGAATGAGTGAGTTTGTAGCGAGTATCAAATGAATGAATGAAAATGGATGACAAATAAAAATTAGAAGTGAATGATATAATGAATTATATATGAACGTGTATATGTAATAAGAAAATGTATATAATGACAACATTTAGTTTATGATGAAAGGGACATGTTCAAACGGACGCCTCGGTCCGACTATACGAAACTTACATATTAAAATACGGCGATACTAGCGATACATAGTTGCGGTTATATATGGTTTAAGCGGTCTTCTCCTGTTCAATGACGTCCTTTGTGGGCAGTGGGTTCTTCTCGCAAGTTTCAGTGTGCTTCAACTTGGTTGGGTCGAAGTTTTCAATTCCGTTCAGGAATTTGTTCTTTTCCTTCTCGGCTTCAATGGCTGTTGGGTATATCGTAAGATTAAACAATTTTATCAAAATAAATCAATATGTAGGTAAAAGTTACAATGGCTTTAGAAGAACATAGTACATCTGATTGATATTATATGATTTCTCTGAAATTATATGTAAAATACAGATTTAACAATATTTATATTGTACTTTTTATGTATAATAATAATAATAAATAAAAATAGATAATTGTAATTATCTTATAATTTATATTTATTAAGGCATTTTTTTACAGCTTCACGCTGTATCCTGCACACAGAAGGGTAGGCAGAGGGAACCTAGTGTTAAGACACTCCGTTCCCCACTTTCTGCCGAATTCTGGAGGCATTGCGTGTTGAGTGGCAGAACTCAACGCCGCATATTGCCTCGACACCGGAGCGAAGAAAATGGAAATATAAACGTAAACGTTTTTTTAATGAATATTGCAAGTATTGCATGAGAACAATTATTTATTAATTTTAGCACATATACACATAATGCGAAAAAAATATAAATTGAAGATTAAATATAAAAAATATAAATACTTTAAACGTAAGTGCTAAGCGGTAAATAAAGCGATAACAACCTTCGATGGGAGGCAAAGAGTTTTTCTCTTCGGTCGTCGTGTGCTTCATTTGCGTCTTGTCGAACTGTTCAACGCCGTCTAGAAGGTTCTGATGCGCCTTTTCCGCTGCGACAACTATTAAGCAAATGCGTGCAACGAAACGTAATAATAAAGCTTAAATACAATAATATTAGGCCTCGATAGAAACACATGCTTAACTTTGAAACAATTGTTGTCATAAAAGCTTATATAAAACGTAAACATTTAAAAGTAAACCGCAAAATTTCAGCATTGGATTATAATTGAATATTTATGATTTTAATTGCGTCAGAAAAATACATCAATAATCGTGCATAAAGGTGCATCTAAATGAATATAAAAACGTACCATCTTTGTCCGGAAGAGGGTTCTTTTCCTGTGTTTCCGTGTGCTTCAGCCTGGTAGCATCGAATTTCTCAATGCCGTCGAACAGGGACTTTTGAGTCTTTTCGGTGGCGACATCTGTATTAAAAATAATATCACATTTTATTCGATATATTATATTTTAAATTATAATGTTAATAACACACTGCGAACACTCCAATCTAGTAATGATGGTGGCTGGCCGAAATGGATACGATGAAAAGACAAAAACTTTGTAAAATAAACGTGCTCGTTATGAATTACGTTTTAGTGTGATAAACGAACGAACAAGCAATATTTTAAAGTATTAGGGAAAAAAAGAAAACACAGTTAAATGAACAGCGAACGCGTCCACCCAAGTCCCAACTGTACCTATGGCGTTGGGTAAGACTATTTTTTCTACCGTGTCCGTTTTTCTTAAAGAGGATGTTTGAAATTGTTCAACGTCGTGTAGAAATGCCGTGTGCTGTTTCTCTCGAGAGACGTCTGCCGTACACATTTAGATATTTAGAAATTTTATTTCAAACGAATGTGACAAACTTTTGAATTAGAAATAACATTTTATTTGACGGTTTCGTCTTCTACGCGATCGAGCGCCGTATGTTGAGTTAAATACTCTACGTATGTCATATCAAATCAAGTCAGTTTCTCACATCTCGTGAGCCCGTAGCTCATATCATCTATATTCATTTAAACAAATTATATGAATGTTAACCGCCGTAAGTACCTATTCCTTCATTTTGTTGAAGACATTTTTAACAAAAACCACACTAAGAAGAGATAAATTACAATAAGTTACCTTCAGCGGAAGGCAGGACGATCTTTTCATTGGTGTCGACGTCGCGTAAACAGCTTGGGTTGAAAGCTTCGAGCTGACTCTTGAGGTCGGTGGCCACTTTTGGCAAGTCCTTGAGGGAGGGGGCGTCTACTGAGCAGGCCATTGTTTAAGGGATCTGTAAAGTACAATACGTTTATTAATAGTTTGTAATAGTGTGGTTCTCTATTATTATTGTCATCACATTTTTTGTTCATATAATATTGGGACCTAAAAGCAACCAATATTTTGCTAGTCTATCTTTTCTTCATTAAATTTTAATCATTGAATAGGTGGTCCAACGACGTAGTAAGCTATAATCTTCTTGTTTACAAACGCATGGATGTCACACATCTTTGTAAAGAACTTCACGAAATACTTAGCTTAGTCATCGATTAAATTAAATAATATTTAGAACAATCGGTAGGTGCCCAGCCCATTTAGAATAATCGGTAATTTATATGAGTATCGGTCAGCTGTCCCAGTTTGCCAGTCTTTTCATTTGTTACCTACAAAGCAATTCGTACGTGACCCGCAAAAAACTACTGATTGTTCAATTCGATTCACCGGTCGGACACGTTTTAAAACAGTCGACGATGATGTAATGTATTTTCGTTTTTAAAGGTTTATAACGCTTTTTTTATGGAAATCGACATAAGTTATTGAGTTTGCAGTTTTCTCTTATCATGTTGGTATTGTTATAAGAGAGAAATAGAGTGTTCATACACTAGTGTTCTCACACTGTTTTATGTTATGTGAATGTTATTATAGAAATACTGTAATTAAAAATTATTTTTTCATTTATATACTTTTTGTTTGTGTTTGTTGAGTACGTAATAATAATAAGTCACTCAGTTTTCCTTTTTCATTGAAAAAAAGAGCCATTAATTTTACCCGTTCCTATTGTAATAAATACAGTAATTATAAAACTGCAATAAAATGGCGTTTTACTCTTATCATAATCCAACAAATAAATAGCTGACCGAAGCTAAAACGTTGAGTGGAATACATAATCATAGGCCATTGTCGTCGCGTCGATGTGTAGCGTGGTGTATATTAAACACGCTCACATCCGCCAGCGCCTGGGAGATCCTTTGTCCAGGGAGGATGTCTGAGGGTGGAATTCAAAATAATCGTCTATTCAACTTTTATTTCGTAGTCTAGGCGAACGTGAAATGAGCATTCGAGGAGGTTTTATTTGAACGTCGCTTTTCACAACTACCCGCTTTTTTACTTTTGTGCACAAATGACTGCGGTGAAAGAGTTTTTTAGTTTAATGTAGATTATATTCTCAGTTGTTTTTATAATTACTTATGTAATTGCTGCTATGGGGGGTGCAGACGGTGTTAGTTTATTTGCTACTTAGATGTGTAATTAATAGAGTTTTCATTTAGATAAGATTAATTTAAGTTTTTGATTATTATGTGATATTGTGATTATTTCCTTCTTTGAAAGGCATAGAAAATCTATCGTCACTTTAATTGTTGTTTTTTTTATTCTGTGTAACCAGTAGAGGAAAAAAATCTTAAATATAAACTTTCCCCATATCGGAACCCTTATAATCATCGCGAGTAAAACTGTCACAATACATGGGTTTTATTTCTGTTAATTTGATAATAATGTTATTGGTCTTTAGTTATCTTGTAAATTTACGTCAAACCCAAGGGCGTGGCAACACCCGCCATAGATCATTTAGTCATACAGTTTCTTATCAGAACGTAAATAACAAACGTAATTAGTAACGACAGGAGTATTGTGGAGATGCTCAGATATGGCTGATTGACGCTAAAACAACATGGGCGAGATGAGCCGAGGGCGACCCTGTACTACCCGTACAAAGTTCATAAATAACATCATTAACGTTAAGAGTTGGATAAAGGGAGCGAGAAAGAGGCTACTTTCTGGATTTCTTAGTTCCAGTCTTTCAGATATATTGCGATTATTATTGGGTGGAGCGACCATATATGCGCGTTCTACAACCTAAATAAATAAATCTATCAATATTCTTTCGAGTGAGGATCAAGCCAAGTCAAGCCAGTCAGCCAAGAAGAAAGGATGAAGTGCTAGTTTGGAAATGAAGCTAGTGAGCCCAACCGAATCCCAAGTCCCTAATTACTGTATGGTTTCTTTATCATCGCAGATATTTTCATTTTGGAGGGTAGACAAAAATATCACTTTTTTAATGACTCAGTCATTCATTTGTTCACTTTTTGCCCACTGGTTGGACTGGTTAAGGTCCACACTGAAACCTTATTTGAAACTTCAACTTTATCAATCGTACTACATATATTTTATACCACCGTTTCTTACCTTAATAAGTTATGTAATATATAATACAAAAAGATATTGGCTTTCTTTCCTCAAGACGAGAATCGTTAGATTATCACGTAATGGCGACTGTAGAACATAATATGGGCATTTTTGCAAGACTGGATGATTCCGGCGTAACGAGTTTCCCGCTATATATAAGTCGTTACGTTATGTTATCTGAGACCTAATAGACGGGAATGTTCGCTTTATGAGCTAAAAAATAAAAAACGATATACAAATTTTATTTGACTGATAAAAAAGCTATCATATAAAGATATTGTTCTATAAAAATAATTATAGGTAACTAGAATAGTTAAAAGTTGTTTGTTTATGATTTTTTTTTTTACAATTTATTCTGTCAATACGTAAATACCTTAAGAACTTTATGTAAGACAGAACTTAGGCTTTAATCCACAGTTTATCGTATAGATGAGCACACCTGCTACATAGGGTAGAGAGGTCACTAGCACCGACGCCGACTCGCAACAGTATCTAGCTGCGCTCTGCTGGACACAACCATTATCTTAATTGAACGTGAGAATATTTAAAAACACTAACTAATTAAATCATTACATGTGTCTATATTCCATGAAAAATATTCATACATTTTGAACCTTACATTTGGTACTAATCAAAGCTGGTAAGAAATCATTAAGAATTAACCGAAGTGAACTGAAAGCGTTGAATATCAATTTTTACTTAAATGTAAATGCAATAAATACTTTAATTGATCCCAGAATTAAAAATTAAATTTTTTGTATTTGGGATATTATAAAGATTTTATAAATTTCAAACTTTCATAGTTGGGCCAATTGACCTTAAACTAGACATCATGTTTTAATCAGAACTAATATATTTGTAAAGGTTAAAAAATATATATCTTCTCACTGTATCTGGCAAATAGCAGGGAAGAGGGAACCTATTATGAAGGCTCTCCGAGCTCTACGTATCGTCCAATTTTCGCGACATTGCATTTATTTTGCATTTAATTAAAACATTTCACCAAAATCTTTTAAATTATTAGATAAGTTTCTATTAATGCAATTTGCTTAAGAATTTTTCAAATGATATAAAAATAATGAACCTGAACATATCTACACTTATATGGACAGCGTGTAAGGCGTTCGTGTAATAGAATACGCTAATTTTCACTTGTTTTGTTGGTAGCACGACCCGTTGTTTTTAGGTAAGTATTTTCTAATATGTACGACAAATTGTTGTGTATTTACTTGTAAATTGATAAGATTATCATAAAATACGGTAAATATCACGTGTTTCCCAACATAGCAAGGTAGGCAGAGGGAGCCTAGTGTTAAGACACTCCATTCCACAAATTCCAATCTTTGAAGTACTGCGTATTGTGTACAGGAACTCAACGCTGCGCTTTGTCGACCAGATCGGTAAAATAAAAAAAATTAAAGACAATCATTCATCCGAGTAGAATTCGAACCAACAACCGTCGCGCTCGTATCAAATACTGTCCCGCTGCGCCACGACGGCGTCAATTACAGATTATATATAAAAGTTAACGAACCAACATACATATATTTAACTTTAAAGTTATATTACAAGGCGACCATCTGTTGTGCCCAAATAAAACACGGATAACGGTCCCAAGTCTTTCCTTATACAATTACAAACAAGAAGTACGTACTTAAATGTTAAGAAAATTATACCATATGGCCGTAGCGTTGGACAATAGCGGCTTTCATATGACTCATTTGTGATACTTTTAAGTAAACCCCCCCCCCGTTTAGTAAAATTTGTGAGGGCACTGGTCTATTCTGGGGTGGACCCGGACCTCCCGGTCCCCCTTATTCCTATGCCCTTATGGTATTAAATGATAAATATAGAAATATTTCTTCTTGACAATTCAAATCCTGTACCTTATTTTGTTAAGTGTAGAAATAACTTTTTCAATGATTATACAATGTCATTGCCTGTAAAAGTTACCATATATGGACATAGGACCATAAAACGTCATATACCGTAATAAGAACAGAATAAAAAGTAACATGTTGGGATTATTTTAGCAAGGTTTTAATTTTTTGAACGTGATAAGAATCTAGCTTATTATTGTTTGTTGTTATTTAAAACAGTTATGTGAAAACTGTAGTAAGTAGCGGGGTTTTACCTTTGTCTTTGCATGTAAATAAATGCTAAGCTATCACCGCGGAAATTGTGAGAATGAATATGATAGTGACATTTGTTTGTTAGACCACAAATAGGAAATCATTATCATCATCACTATCATCATTTGGGAAATTAAGTAAAATATCATATTCCCGTATCTTTTGTATACAAGAAATAACATAAACAAAATAGAAAACGTTAAAAAAATTACAAAGCCCATAATATATCTTTACTAGGAGGAGGTAGGAGTACCTCTCATAGGTATTATATATATTGAGATTGAACTATACTATATGTATATGGAGATATAAGCCGCCTTGTTCTCCTAAACTATGTTCATATAATAAATATACAACTTACCGTCGTTATTTTTATACGCTTTTTACAACTTATCTCCGTTGTTAGCACTTTATTTCTGCCCACAGCGTTTATCAAAGCCGTTCAATAGATTGCACTTGTTACAGATACGAAAAAAAATGAAGATCGATACAGATCGTCTGCCCATCAGCGAGGGGAGCGAGCAGTGAACCGAGTGAGTCATCACGCATAGCCTGTACTCTACAGAACAGGGCTTCGCTTATACGCTACGAGAATTTAAGAAAGATAATATAATATACATAATATATGTATTTATTGAGGGACTCGGAACTTAAATATATTAAGTAAGAAGAATAAGCAACTTAAATTAGTTACTTTTTAGTAGGAACTACTTATGTCGAAAGTAGAATTGGACAGGTATTAACTGCGTCGCAACTGCTATTGGTAGATAAGTCAATATGTAAATACAATAGTTATCGTTATTTACTCACTTGGTTTACTCAGCATAATATGTTACTCGAATGTGAATCAATAATGTTATCGAATTTCAAACAATTTGTTAACATATCTGTAATCTATACAGGGCGGGATTCGCCCTGCCTATTCTACAAAACTAGATAGTTACATTGTACACGCTGTATCCCGCTTATATCTTTGTTAGGCAGACGGAACCTACACCTAAGACTTATCTGTCTCGTCCCCTCATGCTGAAGACAGTCCAGGCTCAAAGTGGAAAGTTACAAGTTATTTAAATTGACAATTTCAAACACGATCAACATTCATCTTTTACTACAAAAGAGTTATATTTTGGTAACCATCTGGTAGGTTTTCCTTTAGTTTCACTCTGTATCTCATATGTATGACGTGGTATGCAGAGAGAAATTTGTGTTAAGACACTCCGTTCCCTTGTTTTGGTAAACTAACAAACTACTAACCTCCACGGTTTTAAGCACGGTTAAATATAGAATGTCTATGAAAATAATACTAGACGCCACAACAAGCACTGTCCCTCCTCCCCTTGCATTGAAGTAACACTTCAGACTAGAAAGTTTACAGTTATTAAAATTTCACCGTAAGTTGATCGCGCGCCGTTTGTATATTATGGTAAACAAACTCTATTCTATCGTTGACATTTTACATGGTTTTTATTGCATACCAGCCTCACAGTGGCTTGAAATACAATTAAATGCAATATTGATGTCGGTCTAATAAAAAACAACTTACAGTATTGAGTCAGATAAAGGAATTCGATTAATTATGACTATACTCTCTCTTATACTAGTAAATGCCAGCGACTTCGCCCCCATGGTCAAATGGAAATAAAATTCTATAATCTTCCTCGACTATCCAACACAAAAGGAATGATCAATGGTCAATTCTTCAGCTTTATAATATTAGTATAGAACTATTGATATAAATTATTTCTTCTTTGTTTTGAACCCAGAACCGTCACGATTTATACGCTGTGCCACTGCGCTACAAGGGACTCAACTTTTTTTCTATAAAACATCTAATTCAGACACATAGATCACTTAAAGTAAATAACCAATCGAACATACAAAGCTCCCGTCACGT
>DWNA01001358.1:0-15065 GCA_018249835.1 Heliconius besckei | reverse complement strand
GGTGTTGGCAGCGGTCCAGTGTCCCTTGATGTGACGTCCTGTAGACAATTTGTTCCAAACAAACAACTATTTTTTTAATATTTGCATTAATATTTCAAAATATTAATATTATAATAATTTCGTTCATGTCAAATTTAGTGTATAATTATAAAACCTATTGCTTTCATTCAAATCTAAGAAATAATTTCGTTCAGTAAGTATAGTACGGCCGCTTCTACAGTGTAACTAGATACATTTATTGACTGCGATACTTTCTAGCTATTTTTACGTTAGCTCGCTACAAGCTAGCGTTTAGATTTGAATAATTTTATTTGCATTAGATAATGGTATGCGCGCGCGCAGCCAGCGGCGCTATTTTCAAGCGCAGGCCGACAACCCTGGCCAGACGATTCTGTAGAAGGTTAAAAGTGTCTGAATTTTCGTTTTATTTCATACGAGCAACCTGCCCGCCCTACTGATGTATTATGGTAGAATTGTACAAAATCTTTACATAAATTATGTTCAGTAGTTTTTGAGTAAAAGAGAAAATATAATTTCCGGGGTGACCCCCTGACAAAGGGGCCTTAAAAAAAACTAGGATAAATTTATAATATTTATTAGTAAGAACACTTAAACGAGTGAGAGCTTAACTAGAACTGTTAACTGATGCTACAGAGGGGTTGAGCTTTAATTATTATACAAACATGACTAATATATCAGTAGTTAGAATGTTACAGTTTGGGAAAAGTGAACAAATAGTCAAACAACATCATTAGATAGTACTGTCAGCGTAAACAATACTGGACTCTATCCCGGCAAACAATCATTTTTAATTGTTTATAATTTATCTAAAAATACATACTATACCTATGTAACAACATAATATCAAAAAATATGAAAATGTTACAGAACAAATATTCTTCCATGTTCCATACTATTAATTAGTACGAAAATCAGTTTCAGGTCATCAAGCGTGTGATTATAAACGCACTTGTGTGGCTATAACCCGCAACCACAGACAGATTGCGGGTTCGATTCCCACTCGAGGAAATGCAATATTTAATACAATAAATTCTTTACTCCAGACTTCGGCGGAAAGTAAAGGAGAGCGGAGTGTCTTCATACTAAGCTCCTGCCTACTACAGCGGATGAGGGATACAGCGTTGATTTGAAAGTTTTTTTACTGAAATAAGCTCGTGTATGACCGCGTCGAGCCGAGTGAGTGTTGATGCGGTCTACGGTGATGCTATTGTGAAGGAATTTCCACGATGTACGGTTTACGCGAAGCTGTATTACCAGAAGTTCTATGATAATAAGGGGTACGGATAATTAGGTTGTGCAATTCCTGGACACACTTCCAAATGTATGCGGTCAAACACAAACAACGGTAGATTTTACTGCTTTTACCACTAGTTACCAGTATAGAATAATTTAAATACTTTTTTATATACATTTTTAAATAATTTTGGGAGATCTACTTTCCAATTGTTATACACTAAATGATATATAGGTAGTCGCTCTACTTATTGAATAGAATCTATCACCGATAAAAACGTCTCAAAGTGGCAGCATTTTGTATAGATATTTGAACAATGTCGCTATGGCTGAGTGATTGTGGTCTGAGTTGTTTGAAAGAAATTACCGTTATATTTAACATTCCGAAAGTTGGTTGTTTTTAGGCAAAACAAGGGAATATCTCATATGAGTAAAACAATTTAAAAATACAATTAACAGTTCGTATATCATCGTGGCCCATTCATATTAGTATCAAATAGACAGGTCTACGATCCTTTGTAGCACAGAAAAAATCATCTCCTGTGTAATTGTTACGAAACCCTTGTTGGACGAGACCAACTCGAACTTGACCGGATTTTTTAAATTATAAACCAACATTATGTAAAAAATATTTTTTTCTAGACGCCACAAGGGACAAGGCACTAAAATATTTAAAATCAATATCGATTTAGTGACTAACGACGAAACGAATGTCTTTATTTAATCCCCGACCGTGCGGTTCTCACGAACAATGGAAAATCGATTAGTTTTCAGCTCTATGCATCAATAATTCGTTGTTGAAAATTATTGAAAAATAGCAGTTAATCGATATTGTTCAAGGCAAAACTATTACGTGTCTCTATTGTTATTTCACAGTTTTATTACCTTTTCAATTTCATACTTCTTATGAATGGACTCAATACTCGTATATGACAAATCGTAGTTAGATTGAAACCTACCTAGATTGAAACTGGAAAAAAAGTTGTTTTTTGTTTGGATTATTGTAAAATATAATTTTGATAAACATTTAAATAAGTATCTACTTACCTACTTACGACGTCGTCGAAAATTTACGAACATTATTACAAGTATTATCAGTGAACAAAGAATAATATTTTTGTTTAATTTAATCTTCTTTAAAGCACACTATAAATTGTATTTCATCTCAGGAAATGTCTATTGACTTCGACAATAGTTTCAACTGGATTACTAGATTAAAAGCAAGATTTATACACGTCTAGTCGATTTTGAATTAGACTCAGGTACATGGCCGCCTCCGCTGCGCTGCTCGCAAACAGGAAATCATAGATTGATATTTGCACTTTCATAGATGTGACCTATCCACCATCCAGACGTAGACGTAACTTTATTTCATTTTTGCTTAATGTTTCTTTATGCATGTTACACTTATTATACAGATAATATTGCTGAGACTCTCCGTCCCCGATGTATCGCCAATTTTCGAGTATACACGTACGTACACGTACACGTACATTATACACACGTATATGTATAATTAAAATTATAATATCGGTGGTATATAAAGATATTTCCCAATTTTTGTAGTTATGTAACATCTGCATTGATATGGTTGTACATATTTTTACAATTTGTTCAGTAGAAAATATCAATTTACATTCAAAGAGATTTTAAAATGTTAATTTCATCACAATATTCTATCGTTTATAAGTTCTATATCAACACATACTATCAAAGGTCTTGGGCGAATTCCAATCATTAAATCAGCCCATTCGAGAGACTTTCCTGGTTATTAAATATTATGAGATTTTCACATGCCAATGCCGATGTCACTTGGCAAGCGATGTAATAGTCCGCTCGCAGTGTAAACAAAATATATTTATATACCTATTTTAATTGTTGCCCAAGTATTTTCGATTTCTGTTATCATTTTTATTATTTTAATTTTCATTTCGTTTCCATATTGTAATAATATTTTTATTTGTACTCCCTAGTCTGTCGACGCTATTGAATCATCTATTTCTTTTTATTTAACGCAACTTTACGGTTAAAATAAAAAAATAAATAAAATGAATGCGGTATGTTACTTTTTATTTTATTTTTTTTATTTTTTTTTAAGGTAATTTGATATATATACAGTATATTTAACTTGTAAAAATAAAACAAATATTTATTTTTCCAGAGAAAAAACGTGCACTACCAAGGAAGATAAACATGGACAAACAGAAGTAAAAATACCGGAATATATCATGGAAAGATTGAGCCTACAAAATGAAAACCTAACAAAGGAAGAACTAGACGATATACTTCAGGAAAAAAAAGAAGATGTCACAGAAGAAGATGGTGACAAAGTAACTGCTGAGATACCGGTTGATATAGATGCTGATTTACAAGCTACTGTAGAAGTATTTTCAGACGTAGAACCAGTCGTAGAAGCTAATGATGATGTGTCCCATCGGGAATTTCTCCATGAAGAAGTTCAGGAAAGTCCAGAAGAATAACTACCCTTTACCCTGCTTTAGTTTATGACCTCTACTCTACTAAGTGGGGGATACAGCGAAAACAAAAAAAAACCTATACCTTACCATTTGAGAAATATTATATGCTCATCAAGTTTTTAATAAATATATTTAATGTTTTGTATAAAATTTATGATTTATCAATTTTGCTACAAAATTATTATGTAAAACTTTTATTTTTCTTTAGTTTTCATTCTCTCTATTTTAATAAAATTTTGTTACTATTATCTGTTTATACCAATTTAAACGTGTAAGTTGAGTTTTAAAAAAACGTTACTATCACCTTTTTACAAAAATGCCTTGAAATTAAGAATGTGTTTCTATCATAAACATAATTTATTTCTTAGACTGTACATACACAATCTAAGAAATCTCTGCAACATAAAGATGCGCAAGCCCAGCAAACATTATCTTGTATGAAAATGTATGCAAATAGAATAGTTACACGGTTTATTTGAAGTGCTTAAGTGATCGATGCTGTTGCTAAGTCTATATTAATTTCAACGTATGAACCAGTAGAGTGCCGTAAAATATCTACCATATTTTTATCGTATTTGAAATTATATTTGCTTGTATCTATTATTACTAGACGTAAATGCGTGTTTTTTTTCAAAATGAAAAATCTATTCAAGCAATATTAAGTCATATTCTTATTAGTTTAAAATTAGTTTTTTTGTCATCAATGGCGCTGTTTATTCAGTGCAATTAACACATGCTTGTCTGTATGCTTGTTCTCCATACTCAAGGTCTAAAAGTGATAACTCTGTTATGGCTCTCGTGTGATTATTCTTAATTTTCATACTGATGCAATGCTCATTTGATGTTAGGTCTTTAAGAATTTCTAAATTTTGTTTAAATAATAATAAAAGTTCATTTAAAAATATTTTCGACATTTTCTAATTATGTAAAATTAAAGTTGCCAAAATATTTTCAAAATTTACATATATTTGTATATTTTACTGATATTTGTATATTGAGATTTTTTTTATTTTTTTTATTTATCAGGGGATACCTGCCTGCACCTCCACCTCCAGAAGAAGGCACCGCTCCTCCAGGCCAACCACCAACAACAGGCCAAAAACCACCACAACCACCACCACCACCACCACCACCCGCACAGCCACGTAACTCTATTGATAGTTTACAGTACCACTCTGTTAATAGTTTTACGGAAAAACGCTATTATATTTGATTATTATTTTAGCGATAATCTACTTCACTTAGGCAATAATAACAGAAATCATATTGAGGAATTTTCCATCTTGCTTAAATACTTGTGTCTGTTATTCTTAACAATTGTTAATTAAACTGTTTAGAAAACTATCCAGAAGAGAATAGTATCCAAATCGATATTTCGAAAGATAGATAGAAAGATAGACAGAAATAAATATCCCCCTTATTATTTTTTCTGTTATTTTAACTATTGTGTATCTGTTCACAGCGAATAAACCTGCTTGAAAGAAGGTCTAAATTATGTTTTTGATAAACATTGATTACAACTTGTTTTATATGAACAAGCTCATGTACGGAGAATTAGCACTCGAGAGAAATGGACACTTTAATTGGTTGTATTACCAATATCAGTTACATTATGTTTAATGTATTCTGATAATAAAAAATAATAAAAATATAAGTGAAAAAATTTCATTATTTTTATGATTCATATATATTGATATGTATTGACATACAAACTTTTTAGACAAACATGCTCTTAATCTAATCATAGCGGTGAATGGAACTATGAAATTTCTTACCAGAAAATCCCTGGCGGTATGAATAATCCCTTTCGGAGAAACGAGATTATTTTATATTTAAATAAATCCAAAATACTATATTATTACATTTATATGCACCAACAATCACCAATAGTAACAAAAACACGCGTAAAAGTATTTTCTCATTATCCTGTCGTTTGTCGATTTATGCAATTTTCAAACGCATCAGATGACAAAAAGAGGTTCAAAGTAGCGATCCAAAATATGTAGGTGTTTAAATAATTTCTAATAAAAAAGAAATACAATATAATCTCATAGTCATTAAACTTGCCCAATAAATAAAACATTTTTTAAGTTTCTAATATAGTTTTTAAACATCTAGCTGGGGGGCATAAGTAAGTATTTAAGTACCTCAATCAATATTAACACGTCCATGCGAGACTCCATACTGTTTACCAATGACGCGCGCAGTCACGGCGCAAACACTCGCTATGATTTATTTAGTTTTTACCAAAATATCACATTGTATAATCTCACACCGTCGTCGTAACATTACGTAACGGCCTTCACGTAGCTACAAGTTTTCAAGAATATTTCTTTTGAAATACGTTTTACTACTAGAACACATATTCTAAGTATACAACGTGTCCATCTTCATATAAATGTTTATTGGTCGTCGAAATATAAAGATTGTGCATCAGACTAAATTTATTACATTTTCATATAGTACACTATACTGTCCCTTTGCTATCGCTGTCTAGATGTAATTGAAATTACGAATCTAACTCATTCTGAATTCACTGAAAAGTATAATAAATACGTACCTATATTTATTCCTATTTAAAAAGACAAGCTTAGCTGCCTTGTTTAGAAAAAGCACTACACGACGCTCTACTACCAAACATAAAATACAGTTTAATTAACTGCCTATTTATACAATCATAAACTTAAATTGATTAGCGTAACCGTTAGTACTTTGCCTAAACAAATATTATAAGCATTTACTTTGAAATTTGAAACTACGGTTATATTGTGTTGACTTAGATATAAAAACAGAATATAGGTATATATGTAGGTATTTTACTGACTGCGTCGAATCTCGGTGAAAATAAGTTTAAAATAAAAAATGCAATTTTATCTTCAACGACATCAGTGTCACCTGGTTACTGTAAACTAGTCCAAAGTGAAATAACGAGACGTATTTTTGGCTTGTATACTAATGTTTTTTTTGCGTTGCTATAGTTAGCAACGAGTTTTTTTATGAAAAGCAATTTGACTCTGTACCATAGCTTATTGATGGCATTTTATTTGTTCCTTGAAAGTATCTATTGTTAAAAATTTCATGCCCGCGAGAAATCTTACGTTATTTACGTGAACAGTGAAAAGTGCTTGACTTTCACTGTAGGTTATACAAACGATCAATGGCAATATTTGAATATTTGTACTGAGGGAATAAATGAAAAACTGTTTTATTAATAAAAACTTATCACGATTACTTATTGAGACCTGCGACACAATGTCTGTTTTTTTCTCTTTTCGTTATATTTCGCATATAGCAGCATAGGCAGGAGAAATCTAGTGTTAACACACTCCGTTCCCCGTGTAACGATTATTTTCAAGACATTGCTTGTTGAGTGGCGGAATTTAACGCCGCAACAGTGGGATAAACCACCAGAGGATACCAGAGGATGGAAAAAAATCATTCCCCACAAATAAATCCCACTTATAATCCAACTAACGACCGTTGCGTCTGCACTGCACTGTATGCCACTGTATCTGTATTTAAAATAAAAAAATTTGTTAGAAAAAGTACATAATATGTTGCAAATTCAGAAATAAGGGAATGGAACACATTTTTAGTAGATTTTCTGAAACTTCTACTCTTATAAATACCGTTAGACATTTCTTAGAAATAATAATATTTCGTTCAAAAAAATATGTAAGAATAAAAATTATATAAGATATTTTCAGGTTTTTGTAAGGTAAAGGCGTGCTCCGCTAAGAACTCTTAAGACGCCGAAATTCAGCGACTCGTGAAATGTCAGAGTTGAAATGAAGAACACTTTTATAAAAAAAGGTTTCATAATATACAGTTTATAAATTGTTTGTATACCTCCATTAATATTAATTTGTATAAAATAAGTAAAAATATTATTAACACTTATCAAATATTTATTTTTATTATAAGAGTATGTCAGTATTATTGCGTATTGAAAATGTTTGTTATAATAATATTATATAAATAAAATATTCAAAAATCTTAAAAAATATACTCAAATTAGCCCTTGCTAAATGGAACCAGCTAACAGTGGCTAGAGCGTTTCCAGTAATACTGCCACGTGCTTCCAGCTCTTCCTCCAAAAGATAAGCTGGTATACGCCACTCAATAATGTCGCAATACGGATGAAATAAACGTAATATATCACAAATTTCAGTGTTGCCGTTTGAAAATACCTAATAATAATCATAATGAATTTTATTTAAGCACCGGGACGCCCCATAGTAACTAATTTAGCAGCCGGCGACGGTTAACGAACCTGTGACTCATAGTTCCCTCTTCCCCCATACAGTCATAAGGGATTGTCTGTGTGTTGTTTATAAAGGGAATGTGATTAGTGAAACACTTAGCCAAGTAAAAAATTTAGAGGCATTCCTTTGGGTCATTTGTTGGTGACTAATAGTCTGTATATGTATGTATGCAATGTGAAATCTTGAACTATCCACTGTTTCAATAAATAAAAAGATTTAAACATTTTTTCCATAACATTTCCATTTCTTCGTTTTGGTGTCGAGACAAAGCGCGGCGTTAAGTTCTGCCACTCAACACGCAATGCCTGCAGAATTCGACAGAAAGTGGGGAACGGAGTGTCTTAATACAAGGTTCCCTCTGCCTACGCTGCTGTGCGGTATATAGCGTGAAGCTGACTTTTTTTAGTAAGTAAATTAGGAAATTTACTACATTTAATTCAATATTAGCATGTTAGGCAAATCTTCTTTTGTACTACAATTACTATAGACGTGAAGATATAGGTTGATAGATATTTGATATGATAGATATTTTTAAAACTTACGTAAGAAACGAGGAGTATCGAAGAATCGAACGTTGATTATCGCCGATTTTCATAATGACGCAAATGTGGACATTCACACGTTCTACTAGGTTCCTATCTTTTTTATTATAAAACATAATTATAATGTAGATAAATAAGTTTAAAATAACAACGAAGGTGATTCACGATTTTTGGTATTAGAAATGAATATAATTATATATATGTTCTTCAGTTAAATTCATTCAGTTTTTCAGTTCAGGTTTTTCAGTTATTTTTTTTCAGTTCAACTCCTACGTTTCCTCCCCTAATGTTATCATCGTCAGTTACAGCACGACTGGCCTAATAAATACTAATTCTGTGTCCAATCATTTTGGTTCTTATATATTATTTGCTATTAACAGCAAAATAACATTTATATTATAAAAAAGACAAAAATGTGATATCATTCTATCTTATCAATAAATATTCGTCACAATTTTCTCTTTATGTAGGTTTAATATAATTATTGTCTTTACTAACATTATCTGCTATAATTAATTAATTATTTTGATTGACGTAATTGACTAAAAATATGTATTAATCACCACCATCTACTAATACTAATTTTGATAGAAAAGAAGATGAATATTTCTAAAATACGCACCTATTTCTGTTCCTCCTCAAATATCAGCCAATTTCATATTAGACGTAGAAGAGATCGCCTGACGTGGGCCGGCGCGGCGCAGGCGAGGCCGGATATTACTCATATACTCGTAGAAGCAAATTGCATGCCCCTCCTGATGTCCTCTAACGACCCTGCAAACGTACATACATTATTGTATTCAGATCTGCTTTAAATTGGTTTAGAATTTTCCCATACAATATTTGTATAAATCTGTAATATTAACTGTGTTGTAGGTACCCAACCCAAAAGTGCTTAACGTAAATGAGGATTAACAGGAAATCTTATTATATATTATTGCAACATTATTTCTAAAGCCTTACAAATGAGAAAATAATCCAAGGTATAAGCACATTATGTCGTCTAGTCGTCTACTTATGAAACTAGATTAGAAGAAGGCCATGGAATTACAGTCCAGATTAATGCAGTCCAGCGTGAATGCATTAATCTGAAAATTAGGTACGTGGTAACGTCCGCTTAGATTTTCTATCCGTTTAGAGGTAGGCAGTGGGATCCTAGTGTTAAGACCGCAGAATTCTCTCTTCTTATTGGAAGATAAACGACAATTATATGGAATCTTTTTAAATTTTAGGATATTTACAACAACATTAAGCCGAGTCGGTAATACGTTGACTGAAAGTGTTTATTTTATGTATAGATTATTTGCAAATTTTATGGGAATGCGTCATCGGAGGTTTTATTTTACACTACAGAGACGGCTACTTTTGTACGTTAAAGATTTCTTACACAAAGATCCTAACAGTTATCGAGACCATCGTGGCGCAGTAGCCCAACGAAGTAAACACGACAGTTTTGGGTTTGATTGAAATGATAATATGTATTTAAATTATTTAAGTCATAATTAAATAATAGAAAATTTATCAAATATTTTTCTTATAATAAATAAATCCAGTTTATTTAATGTGTTAATTAAATGTCAGTAGGCAAGACACCGCTTAACAAAGTAGATACGTAAACGAACAATTATTTAATAGAAATAAGTCAAATAGGCGTGACAGTGTGAATGTCATTCGATTATCTAATCGTAATTCGATTGAATTTATCTTGTTATCGATAAACTTATCGGACGTGCGACTTAGGCACGGCTGAGTGTTGCAATCGTTTCGAGAAATTTCCAAAAATGCTATCTTTTAGAATTTCTAAGTGCCTCTATCGTGTTTACTTTACCTTAGGTCTTATCTACCTTGTAGTTTTGTTGACAACATTCCATAACGACAGGTGAGTTGAGTTTTTATGTCAGCTTCACACTATTTTCCCCATGCAATACCTTGCACTGGCTAAGTGCTAAGACACTCCGTTTCCCACTCTCTTGCCAATTTTAATTTTATAAGCATATCGTGTGGAGTGGCAAAATCGACGTTACGCATTTCTTGTTACTAGACCGAGAAAATTCATGCTCTTAGAAGGAATCAAACCCACAACCGTCTTGTTAACAGTCAAACGCTATGCTGTTTTTTTATTAACTTCTTCATTTCTCAACAAGTAATAATAAAGATAAGGTGACAGTCGATTTAATATTCATGTGAAATTTCAGTAGGTATACAGTATATATGTAGGTAGGTACTAGGTACGTACTGTACAGCACTATCGAAAGAGAAATTCACGTTCTAATTTTCAGCGACCGGTTTATGATACGTATTCGTATGATGTAGCTTTTCTCACTATATAACAGGAAAAAATAATTTATATAATTATGGGTTCTTTTTAAGTAGTTATAGAAAATTTTGAAATAAAAAATCACTGAATAGGAAATACCTACTTTTAGATCACCATTTATTCTTAACGATATGAATTTGAATTTGAATTTGAATTTGAATTTGAATTGGACTAATCTAATAGCACCTACCTACAAAATTGTTGTACCTATTAGTATATATCTTATTTTTTGGATAACATTTTAGAACACAATATATTTTATCATACGAAATTTATATTAACACCACCCCATAGTTTACTTTCTCACAGTATCGATACTATATTTAACTTGGCAATAAAAGAAAATGCTTGTAGATATTATGTATGATAGGATCAAGAACTCTCAATTTTAACATCGTTTTTGGACACAAGAGTACGACTGTAACGCGACTGCTTGTGGGTACGATTTTCACTCGAAGAAATGAAATATGTGATATTTTCATAACGTCGCCGTGGTAACGAGGCAAAGTGCGGGGTGTAGTTCCACCACTCAACACGTAATGGAACGGAATTATCTTAATGAGATCGGAGTGTCTTAACACTGGGTTCCGAGGTTTCGTCTACAACACTTACAATTTCAAATCTTACAAACTTTTTAAAATATATAAATTAGTAATTATTACATTACCTGGCACAACTTTACAAGAGTTCAGTGCCAAGATGTTAAGTTGATAAATTGATTAATTATCATAAGCGACTATTAGGTATCTATGTATAGGTATCTATATAATTTATCGACGTGTAGTTTCTACATTTAAAAATCTATCTCACTTTCAAAGAGACCTTGTAATATCAGATCTATATAGAAGGATATTACTTCCCCTCAAACTTAAGCAGTTTTGTTTTAGTTTTCTATAGACTCATTATTAAACTAAAAAAAAAGTTGATCTACAACAGGACAAAAGTGGCGTAGGGAATGTTTTAAAACAGGTTCTGTTTGCATATTCCTTTAAATACAAGAGATGTGCAAATGAATAAAATTAAAATATAAAGAGGTGTTAATTAAATATTTCCACATTTCATTAATGCTTCTTGTATTGATTAGGGCACAACATATTCATTTAAATTGTAAAGTAGATATCTAATATACTAGCATTATTATTCAATATACTACATACATAAATATAGTAAAAACCCATCGTATCAATCAGTACTTTGGCATCGAAATAGAATTTATCGGGCCTTCAGAAAACAACATTGCAAATTGGAATTGGAAACAGCAACAGTATTTTATCATATATTTATTATATTATATTTATCTATCTGTTTTAACATTCCTAACAGTACGGCATTGCTAGAGCATTGGATTCTTGTAGTGGAATAAAAACTGAAGAAAGTTGTATGTACCTATATATATATTCAAATTATTATATTCAATTATCATATATCTTGTTATCTCGTAGAACACGTCGAAAGTTGCTACAAAATTAAAACACTTTGACTATTTACGATTTCAAACGAAACATAAAATTTTCATATTGCATAATCGATGAGCCGAATATTTTTCACGAAGCGTGGAAACAGCCTCGGTTTCGACATTGACATTGAAACGGGGCAAGGTCGCACGCGAAGCTATTTCGACCCAAATTGATCGGTACATGCCACCCTTGCGTAACCCAAATATTATGAGCACGGAAGTAGTTCAAATTTTCAAGGAAATTCTTACATGCTATAAAGAAATCGTAAAATTTATTCGTAATAGAGCTTTGGCTCGCGCTTTTTCGTGATTAGAAGAAACTTTCTTTTGGGTAATTCAACTTTCTGTAATACATGACAAAATTAAAAAAAGGTCAAAACATCCGTCATTAAAACGATAGGAAAAGATTTAAATACTGAAATATTACGCCATTTTGTATTACACTAGTTGCTACGAGGAACAGAAAAGATATTTTAAAAGAGATACAGTACGCATTTATTCTAATGAAAGTGACCTAGATCTTCCAGTTTGAAATTACGAGAAAAAGCTTTTCAAAGTGAAATCCCAGCTTCTGAAGACTTTAAAAAACTAGTTCATTAAATATCTGAGATTAATAGAATATATATATTTTTGATGGTTTTAATTTTAATATTTAGTATACCTACTAGCCAGCCACAATGCGGCGTAGCTTGTTAACATAGTTGATTAGACTGGGGTACGTTACTTTAGTTTGGTTTACAAAACTTTATTTACTTTAATATAATATTATGTATGTAGGTACCTATTACAAGACGATTTGTCTTGTACAAGACTTCCTTGTAGCAATGTGACATAAATGTTAGAATATATATATCCACTACTCCATATGCAATGACTCCAGAATTCTTCGGAAAGTGGGAAACGGAGTGTCTTAACATAAGGTTTTCTCTGTTTAGCCTGCTACATGCGGGATACAGCGTGAAGCTATAGAATATCTCTCATTTTAAGCTACAATACTGTATTCTTTTAAAAAAATACATGATTTCATAAAATTTCTTCAGTATGTATACAATATTTGAAACTAGCTAAGAAACAACATTTTATGTGTGATAGGAAATAGGTATGAAATAAAATGCTTTTTATAGCGAATACCAACTAAAAGAACAAAGGTTTTGTTTTCGTGTGCATTTTAATTGTTCTCTGGTATTTCCTATAATCAATTTCAACGAATTACACTTTGGAATGTTACTACTTTTAATGAAATGAATAGTTTTAAATTACATTCAACTGAAACTGTAACCAAATTCCGTCGATTCACACATTTATATAGATTTTTTTGTTTTTGCTCGTACTCTTAAATATATTGGATCATAATATATTGTACTAAATATATCAAAAACGAGTAAATATTTCTATACTTAGAAATAATATAAAAATTAAGACTCCGTTTGATTAAACGCTGGTGTCGGAAACTAGTGGTTTGGTCAATTTTTTTTATTATGGTATAGCCAAATTGTTGAGGCTATAAAATATGTTAAGATTACATTAATCTTTACCTCCAACATTTTGTATCATACACAACTTAGTTATTTCCAATAGACCACGGGGGCAAAGCCGCAGGTTGAAGCTAGAAGTGAAATAAAAGAGAAAGAAAAGTAATTCCAACGTGAATTTTGATACGGCACATACTAAATTAAAATGTATTTTTATACGCTAAATACAGTTAAAACAAGGTCGCGGGCCGATGTCACTGCCAAGGTCTTCCAGAACCTTCCCACGGGTTCTTTTTTATTTCATCTTGTTTCCGAACATCTGTCAGGCGTGAGTTATGAATGGAGGTGAAATTTTCAGAAATAGATTTTTTAATTATTGTATTATGTGGCAATAATAACATTAAAGAAAATTGTTATTTCTTAAATTTATACTTTCATTAATGATACATTTTCTTGTTAACTTTTTTTTCAGAAATAATGTATCGGAATAAACAATCCATCATAAAATTGTAAAATAATTTATTATCTATATTTTAGGTATAACTGAAAAACTTTTTGCCTAAAATATTATTTACACAATTATCCAAGTACGTATATTTTATAGGAATAATTCATTTTATTTTCCTACATAAACAAGATATCCTGACATTAAGAGAGAACTGAAGAATTAAAATAAAAGAAAAATAAGAATATTAAAGAGTTTTATATTGTTCATTTTTTGAAGTAATTAAGTATTATACTTATGGCTTGCCTTATGGCAATGGTAAAATATAATATAGTTTATATAACAACATTAATATAACATTCTGTTTTTAAATAGTATATAACTTTAAAATATGTCTAATAATTGCGCTTAAACGTTAGCTTCCATACCTCAAATTGCATCTAACTTTCCTCAACAACATGAATGAATAATTTTTCTGTGGTTGGATTATTCACTTATTTCATAAATTTTACAATTAATTGAAATCATGAATTGATAAATTTATAAGGTAATGTTAATATTGTGCATATTTGCATTTTGTATATTTTTTAGGGTTCCGTACATTTTAAGTAAAAAAGCAACCCTTATAAAATCACTTGATGTCCGTCTATCTGATTGTCTATCAAGTGCTTTTAATTCAGCAACGCTTAGAAATATCGAGTTAATATCAAACCATGTACTCAGATCTACAGTCCCATGATTTCCTGAAATAATTTCTACATTTAATTTAAGACAAGATATGGTCGTTTACATAGCAAAAAACGAGTATGTCGACACTGTACAGGGAATCAAAATGAA
>DWNA01001357.1:0-15067 GCA_018249835.1 Heliconius besckei | reverse complement strand
GGGCTGAGCCAAGACCTATAAGGATAGTGCTCGAGTCCGCAATCTCGCAGGCCATATATTCGGTCTTTGACACATTGACAATATGCATTTCAATATATAATTTTTATAATAACATACCCATCACGCAACAAGAACTTGGCGGAAAGTGGATAACAGAAGTGGTCCAATGGAAACGGAGTGTCTCAACACTAGGTTCTCAGGCTCCCGCTGTGTATGCGGCTCAGTGCGGGATATAGCGTGAAACTAAAAACAAATATCTAAAAATATGTATGAACAAAAGAATAACCTTTACTTTCAAGCCTTGGCTAAGAAATAAAAACGAGGCAGTCAGCGGAAAGTATCATTATTTATGTTGAAGACGCTACATTCGTCTCTGTAGGATCCAAAAGTGACTGAGAGTGACTGATATATTTTTCTACGTATAAGAATAAGAGCTTTGTTTTTTTTTGCCAAATAGGTAAAAAAAAAAAAATTTTGTAAGCTTTGTTTCTAAAGAAACATTCATTATGCTAGTTTTTTTATCGGATATACGTATAAATAAAGCTCGATAAGCAAAGCACATCTAGTGTTAAGACACTCCATTCCTCGAAATTTATCAATCCTCGGAACGGAAATCAAAGCTTGGATTTAATTCTTCCGTTGCGCTCACAGGCAGACACAGTGCTACGAAAGTTTAAATCTCAACCTATGAGTGCTTACAACTTTATAATATTACAATAATTGAATATATTCCACCTGTTTAAGGCCAGTCGTAGCGCAGGGCCATTAGCATGTGATTGGTTATTGGTACAATTCGCACTCGAGACAATGAAATATTTAACACTTTCATTTCCTGATCACGCAGTGCTTCCAGAATTTAGCGAAAAGTGGAAAACGAAAGTGTTTTAATGGGGACGGAATATTAAAGCTCTATGTCCTATCCACCTACCCAGCTATGTACGTGATACAGCGTGAAGCTAAAAAAGAATATACTCTACAAGCATATACTATTGCAATAAAGTGCGCCGCGCCGAACGTCACAAGCGTCGTACTTTGATGGAATTTTAAATTGAATAAGAAATAAATCTTGTTGCTTTTTAAGGTTGTATTGACGGCGGCTGTCTCGGTCGCAGTCTGGTTTATGTCGTGACATTGACGTATTCCAGCACTGTTTTATGTTAGTTTCGTATGAAAAGGTTAAATGCAGCTTCACGCATTTTCCCGCATAGCATGTTAGGCGGAGAGAAACTATCATTAAGATATTGAGCTCACCATTTTGTTTTTGGCGTAACTCAACTCCGAGCTTTATCTTGTGGCTAAAGCGCCAATGACCATAGCTTATTATCCCAAGATGAAATCGAACTCTCAACCGACTAGGCACACGTTTTGCTGCTACGCTACGACGCGAAAGTCTTAATCCTATTTTTATTTAGCTTCATACTCTGTTTCACACATAGCAGGGTAGACAGAGGCAAACTGGGAACTTAGTATTAAGACACTCCGTTCCTATTAAGATACTTTTGTTCTCCAAAATTTAACGCCGCGAATTAAAAACGCGCTCTATCTCAATTTTATTACATTTTTGACTACTCTGTGTCCACTATAAGTAAAATTATAATATATACAATCAGACAGTACAGATATTTTATTACTGAAGGGATTTGACGAATGCAAAGAGACTCCTGCGCATCGGATCAAAGGCGTGATTTATGTATGGGCTTATCATAAAATATAGTGCGCTAACGAATGTTATTTATAAATGTTTGAAAATATTTTATAGAAAATGATTTCTTCGCCAAACAGAAAGGCATTCTTAGCTTTTTTAAGTAACATAAAACAAATATAAATCAGTTTCACGCTGTATCCCGCATACAGCAGGGTAGGCAGAGGGAACTTAGTGTTCAGACAGTCCGTTACCCACTTTTTAATACAAGTTAAATTTAAGCCAGTTAGCATAAAAAGAAAGTTATTTTTCTGTAATTGGACTAATTCCTTGTTTTTCAATCCCGTGAATAACTTATGTAGATAATGTATATAATATTGCTTCAAGAATTTTGAACCCAGGACTTTAAGATTAAAAAACGAAACAATTCTAATAACGTTCACAAAACCAATTAAGAATGATAAATTAGTCGAGATGACGATAACATTTCGGTAGCTATACGATGTCATAAATCGAATCGATTGTCAGTTCGTGTATTGATAAAAATGTGACCGTTGCAGATAGAAGGCGGTCATTTATTAAGTTCATTATGATTACTGCCGGCGATTCGTTACGATTTAACCGGTAGCCGACGGTATCGGTTGCGTACGGATAGCAAAAAAACTATATGCTTTCCTGGAACTTTTGGTGAATATTGTGTGTAACTAAACTCAAAGAATTTTTTAATTATATTTATTATATTTTAAATTTGAATTCGTTTTAAGGTTTCTTTTTTCGGTGCCTCTTCAATCCTAAAGGTTGGCTGCTTCCTGCTTCCCAAACTCTAATCTGTCCAATGGAATAGTTGTTGTTGTGAGTTTCATTTTCACTAGAAGAAATTAATTATTTTCATTTCTTCATTCTAGTAATAGGAGAAAGTGAAGGAGTGTCGTAAAACTTAAAAATTAAAATAATGTTGACTTCATTGATTACAAAAATATACTTATGTAAAAAAGAATGTCACTTCACTTACAGTGTAGCATTTCCTATTCCTGCTAATATTAAAAATGCGAAAGATGGTGAGGATGGGTGCTAGTTCCAGTTTTTCGCAAAAGCTACTAAAGTATAGTTTATACTTCAGAATAGCTAATTTCTAGTACAAAGATTTAAAAGAAGCTACATGAGTATTTTTTTGCTTACCCTACATGTATATCAGATGGTCAGTCATAGCGATATGCTTTTGACAGCCGATGGTCAGATAGTGTGACAGCGACGGATACCAGTACCTTAATGTAGATCGATACAGCGCTCGTTATATATGCGGTGGCTACTATTGTACAGTTCCGTATCACAAGATTATTAAGACACTTAATAGATGAGAAATTATAGGTCCAATCAATTAAATTACGTAACGATAGTTGTGCAAAGATTGAAATTCAGATACAAATTTTTATGATGAAATTTTGATCTACAGTTTTATTTATTAAGTTCAGTTGCACGCTTATTTAAGTATCACGCATTTTGCACTTCATATTCCATGTACTACTCAATTTTTGAGACATTACGTGTTAAGTGGCGGGACTCAACGCCGCGCTGTGTTGTTACCAAAGCGAAAACAATTTAATGCTCGAGTTCCCACTCGGCGAATAAACCTACAAACGTTTATCACAGCCAGATGTTGTGTCGTAGGCCTTTGAATTTACTAAATAATATGCAGATATTTCATTTACGACGATCTTAAGTCCAAATTTCATGTTAGATATAATTTAAAAAAGCTATATTTATGATGGCCATATGGGGAAAAGTAAAAATTTTCGTTATCGACAACACAGAAAAATAAGTAAATGAAAACTCTATATTAATTATACAAATTTACAATAAATGTCACCCTAATTTCTGAATAACTTTTTAAATAAGATAATTTTTCTAGGTATAGTTCATAAAATAATAAATATTTAAAAAAAACCATTTCTACAACCATAATAGTTCAAAATATTATATGTAAATTAATAACAATAAAAAAACACAAAACGTAGAGTCATCAAACTCCATACTTAGCCTCATTGTTCCACTTCTCCAGTAGCCGCTTACCACAAAGAAAATTATCGATAGAACGTCAATCAATCACCCCACGACATTCCTGTTACATATGACAAACATAAAATACATTTAAGTTTCATATTAAATGAAAATTATGAACTCTACGCCTCTACATTTAAAAGTTAAAATGAAATGCACAAATTTTTCTATGGATAAATGTAAAGCTGCGCGTGAGTCGATTGGATCACAATCAACGTTTGATTGACAGATAAAAGAAATCAATGTTTCTTTGTCCCGGGATCGATTATTCGGTACGTAATTGGATATCGGTGTGCGTTGAAATAAAAATAATAATACTATCTATAGTGTTATCGCGCTTGGAATCATTTAGTAGTAATTAGTTTTTACATTCATTTGTATAAAAATACAGGATTACATTGAGATAATTGTCTCTACATAGTTATTTTTATCAGGTTCACGCTCTATCCCGTATATTGTAAGGTGGGCAGAGGGAACCTAGTATTAAGATGCTCTATATTCTAGTTTCAGCTCTATTTTCTTGATGTTGCGTATTACTAGGCGATACCAATTGGCGCACTTTGTCTACTAAAACGGGAATATAAAAACAATATTACAATTACTTTAATTTACAAATAAGTTGGTTCGGTAATGTGGGAATTTCGCATTATAACCTGTGTACTACACATTTAAATACAGTAGTAATCTGTCACATACTAATAGTTATTGAATAAAATAAAGCATTAACTTGAGTTATGGTTTTAGATAAAATATTTGACTCCAGCAATTTTACCGTGAGTTATGAACACTCGTTACGACAATAGTATTTTTTTGGAGAAACATATTTTTATAGAAAATAAACAATATCCTAGAATCACCATCATCATTATCATCATTAGCCTGCCCTCGTCCAATGCTGAGCATAGGATACTGAAGTGCTATATACTCCGATATATCAGACTAGGCAACAAAATTTTTTAACGATATAGGTATATATAAATGTTCGCGAATGAAAAGTAAACTTTAACTATACTTTGCAGCAAAAATTTCGCGACTGATAAAAAAAAAAGTGAGCAGTCACTCCGTCAGTCTAACCGCCATCGTATGTCAGTAGCAGTAGCAAAACCACTTTTATACTTAGAGGAGCCTATACAAACAATAAAGCACAATTATTTCTTCAATATATTTAAGATATTTGCTCAGCCTGTCAAAATAGCTACCTACAGATGCAGTGGAAGTCAGAAAATAAACACTACACACGTGAGGTCGAATTTACGATATCTTACTTTGAGTGTTTATTTTAAAAATAATAATGTTCTTGGTTTAGATGTACCTAACTGTTGCTTAAATATTTCTGTAAGAGATAAGTGTAAGTTCATATAATTATATATTTTGTAGCTTCTTGTTATATTTTTATATATTTTTCTTATCTATATATATAAAAGGACTTGTCCTCACTGACTGAGGTAAGACGCACGCACAGCCGTAACCGCTGTGCGTAGAAACGTCAAATTTAGACAGATGTTTACTTTCGTAATTTGGACATCCACTAAGAAGGGATTTTGAAAAATTTTTACCCTAAAGGGGTGAAATAGGGGTTCAAAGTTTGTATGGAAAAAAATTTAAATCGGCACCGATTTTTATAAAATTTGAAATTTAGATTTTTAAAAGTATTTAATTGAACACGTGTTTCATCGTTTTCTAGAATTCTTCCCCTAAGGGTGCAAATAAGGGGTTAAAAGTTTGTATGGATAAATCTTTAAAACGCCACCGATTATTATATATTTTTTAATTTAGACTCTTAAAAATATTTAATTGAACATGAGTTTCGTGGTTTTCTAGAGTTCACCCCCTAAGGGTGCAAATAAAGGGTTGAAAGTTTGCATGGAAAAATCTTTAAATCGCCACCGATTTATATAAAATTTGAAATTTAGACTCTTAAAAATATTTCATTGAATACATGTTTCGTGGTTTATTAGAATTCACTCCTAATTACGCAAGCGAAGCTGCGCGCGTCCGCTAGTTTATTTCATATAACCTCTTTATCTCGTATTCATTTGGGTAGCAGGAGAAATCCAACAACGTAGAGTTCTCCCACTTAATACACTATTCAGAATTCAGCGAAAAGTGGGTAACAGATATGTCTGAATGGAAACGACGTATCCTAGCACTTGGTTCCCTGTTTCCCTCTACCTATTCTGCTATGTGTGGGATACAGCATGAAGCTAAAAAAAAACATATAAAAAACTCTTTAAATACTGACGCATTGACAGAAAGTAGAGCATTAACCACACACACGTGGTTGAACGCTGAAATTTAGTTTGCAGATTCCTCAAGGAGTATTATTATAATTATTTCGTCATCAATTGACAAAATAATAATTATTATAATCTATTCATAATTTGTATTTTTTCTCGCTAGTCATTTATAGACGTTAAAAGAAAAACAAAACTATATATTTTTTTGTATGAACAATGATTGAATAAGCCTTAAGCTATATACTAATCATATTTACACACTTCACACTCGTAGAGTTGGGTGGCGTGCTACTGTTTACCTTTCGTCTAGAATTTCAAAGTCTTAACACATTTTTTAAGTAAATACCTATCTTATTACAAGAAGTACAAGGTTCGATTCCAATTGCATTTTGAGGCAAAAACTTTCATTATGACATATGAGTCTGTGTTTGGAGAAACAACATCTCTACAACGGCGTTTTTTAAGCCTCCGTAATATTATTTTGTTTGACTACTGAATGACGGTTGTCAAATCTATATTTGTTATTACATCTCCTTGGCTATTACTAGCTGACATCACTAAAGATTTGTCTTATTTTTTTAGCTTTACGCTGTATCACGCATATAGTGAAATTAGGAGAGGGAACCTAGTCACTACACTCCGTTCGCCACTTTACGCGAAATTCTTAAAACATTGGGTGTTAAATGGCGGAACTCCAATCCACTCTTTGCCTCTTTACCAGAGTGAATATTAAACATTTCGATCCCTATGTTTTACAGGGCAATGTTATGTAAGTATCCATATATTTGGAAAAAAATATATTATAATTTATTTAATTATCGTTACGCTTAGTCCCGAATCTAAAATAGATATCTGTAGCTTTTAAAGTGGAGGTAAATGAAGAACGCTGTAACTTAACAAGAAATTATATTATGTATATCTTGCCTCGACACTAGAGCAAAGAAATGGAAAATTGAATTGAAATGAATATTTCATCTCCTCGAGTGGGGATCGAACCCACAACCATCGCTTAGAGTAAGTACCTCAAGATAGCCACAAGGCGTTCTCATATATCCCTACGGTAAAATTTTATCGATCTCTCGACACGTCGGCAGCTTTGATTAAGCAAAGTTAAAAGGAAAGATAACGCTGCTGGTTTTCAAAATGGGGAATTTGTGACACCGCCCCTTAATTGAGTGAACACTCGCCGTCACCTGTTTTTTTGATTACGTACGGTTATCTTCAACGGTCTTCACGTGTTCAGTGTTCTGTATGAATTGGGAACCCAAATGAATTTAAGGGTTTTGATAAGATTTTAGATAAAATAGATGTTTTTTTGTGTTGGATGTTTTGTTTTTCGGACAAAGTAGGGCTTAATTGGTCACACTTGAAAGGATGATTGATATTTCAGCAGGTGTGGATTAGTATGAAATAAGTCGACAGGAGTTAATTTTTTTTGTTAGGATATAAGGAAAAGATAACTTTTTATATCTCCAAATGACTATAGATCAGGACATGTTAAGTGATAGGAAACAATCACTTTGGGTAAGTTATTATTTCGAAGTAATTAATTTGGAATTAAAATCTAAAACTAATAAACCATATTATAAAAATCTCCATTTTATTAAAAACATGAAAATAAAAACGATGTTGGAAACAATGGTAAGCAATCATTATTTAGCCAAGTCACCTACAATAGTGGCCACATCGGTCTATCTGAGGGTAGCTCATAGAATCTTTTAAAATCCAGTAATAAACCCTCTCACTTCGCACCCACCTTTACGCCTCAGTGTCGTTCATCATCGTCACAGATGATTGATAATACTTTTTCAAACGCTAGCTCTTCAATGCTTGCCTTGACTACAATTTTCACAGGAAAATCAACTTAAATCCTGAAATATTAACGTCCATATTGCCCCGGCTAGTATACAGATAGCTTTTAGTAACCTTTAAAGGAATTAGAACTCTTTAACCTGGAATTAAAGTACAATTTAGATCATTTGGTAAGTTTAAGTCGTTTATAGCATACTTTGCACACAATGTACGGTTTGGCCAAAGGTTTTTTCAGTGGATATAGAGCTGATGCTAATACCGCGGTCGTGATGAAGATAAATGTTTCGATGGTCGTCTTTTAATTGGAAAACCTATGAATTTATAATTTTTCTTCCAAGTCCATATGTTTGTATGTATATTTTGGTCCATTGTTTCGCTTTTTTATGAAATTAGGTAAATTTTACACGGTTATTAATGGAAGGAAAGGAATCATATCCACAACCGTCACTTTTACAATCAGACGTTTAATATTTATGTACATCACATTTAACTCAAATTTAACTTGTATTTCTTACAAAATAAGAAACTCTCAAAAATAAGAAAGTACTTACTATAATAATAGTTATTAATTAGACTTAAGCAATGTGGGCGGTCTCGACACTAATTGAAGTGCAGCTCGCCTCTACGAAATATACATGCAAATCCAATATTATTTGCATCATAATATGCAGAATTCTATCGATTGTCGGTTTCACTTTGATATCTGCTTAGTATGCTGTAGATGAATTTAGTATTATAATTTAGATATAAGTAGTAATATCTGTTAGAGCCTGATATGCTTATAGACTCATATTTCTTTAGAATGTGACATGTCGTGGGCTCGATTACCACTGATGGAAATTAAATATTTACCTATAATTTAATTTCCTCGCCCTGGTAAGAAGGCATCACGCAATGTCTGAAGAACTCAGCGGAAGGTGGGGAACGGAAGTATTTTAACACTAGGTTCCCAGATACCCTCTTCTTGCTCTACTATGTGATACAGTGATTCGGGATACAGTGTAAAGTTATAATCATGTTTATTATAATATATAAGTTAGCTTTTACTTGCAGCAAAACTATTAACCTGATGTTATAATCATCGAGTAAATCTATATATCAATATAGTCTTACTCGGACACTGTAAGCCTGCGCCATCACGGCTTATAAATTTAGTTTTTTATTTTGCAAAATAAAATCCCATAAAACGTAGATCCACTTTGACATAATGGAACCCATGAATACGTTATTCTAGACAAAGGCTCAAGTCAGACATCTATATAATTAGCATAACTAAAAGACCGACGCTCGTAAATTCAGCAATCTCGCGGTAAATGATCAGACAGAAGATGAAACCACTAGAGAAGTAGAATGCAAGACAGGACCTTAACAGAATTCTGATGAATTGAATTGAATATAGGGCAAAACATGGAACGCCGCGGAATGTCGCTCCCGGCCGCATCAAACTTCACGGGTGGGTGTGGGCAAAAAGTGTTGGCTCGTGACGTTTTGGTAACCGAATTTTGTAGTATAATTATGTAGTATTTGTAGAGACAGTATGGCAAGCATTTCCCATTTTCTGCTGAATTCTGGAGTTTGTAATTTTTTTATATATATTATTTTGTAATATCGTATCATCGTTAATATATAGCATGTAACGCATAGGCAACCTAGTGTTAAGAAACTCCGTTCGAAACTTTTGTGAGTGATGAGTGCTGGTATTCTATGCCGCGCTTTGTCTTTTTATCAGAAGGAAGAATTAAAATAACTTATTCTCGAGTGCAAATTGAACCCACAACCATCACGTTCACAGTCAGTCGCTGTCCCAATGTGCGCAAAATATCTAAATATTATAATGTATTTATAAAAATCTGCAAATTATGTCTGTACAGGATCGAAATAAAGTGAAGAACACTTACCGATATTGAGTTTAATTAAATTCGATTGTTCCCTTACAGTGTTTTGTACTGTGTTTGAAGAAGGCATTGTCGTTAAATTTTCTTATTCTATACAAAATAGGGCTAAATGATTTCATTAATATTTTAGAGCACTTGTGTCTGTCTTTTTATTAATTGACATTACTTTACGTTTTTAATGTCAGAACTCAACCCCGTGCTTTGTCTACTAGAGCGTGAAAATGAAAATAATAAAATCATCTGAGTATGACCGAACCCAAATCCACCGCGTTTACATACACCAAATAAACATTTGTACGATTTTATATTTTTTCATTGAAATTATTAGTAATTATTATTCCTTCGATGAATAAAAACTCATTTAAATAAAAAAGTATAACCTTTTCTACTTACGTGAACATTTTTAAAGAAAAGAAGTGTTTTACTCCTAAATTTAAAATAGTTAGGTAAATAACGATATAACTTATTACCTTTTGTTTCTTTCATTTCTCAGGTGTGATAAGTTATTGTATATAGATTATATAGAAAACAATAATAATCTATTAGAATAGGTTATTACTAAGTAGCAAAAAATCTAAATACGTAATTCTTTTGTCCTTTTATTTTAACTTTTTTTACAAAATAGTTTATCCATGCTTAAAAAACCCTAGAATAAAGTGATCCTTTTTTTAAAACCTCATACTTCCTTATCTTATTCACACCTATTGTTATTGATAAGGAAAGCTAAAGACCATTCATAATTGCTAAACAGGGAGTTAAAAAACTTTTATTGTTTCATTGTGCTTTTATTATATTGTTAATGCTAAAATAAAGGATCATATTTTTAAAATTTTGGTCTATTGAAGCAAGTCTCAATTGACGCGTTTGGACAGTTTCCAAGAAGTGCGAATTCAAGTCTCGCTGTGAAGGCTGGAAAGACAAAGGGAACCTAAATATTAAGACACGTTGTTCCACACTTTTTGCAAGACGTGGCATTGCATATTGAGTAGTGGAACTCAAACGTCACGCTTTACCTCGTTACCAGAGCGAAGAAATGAAGATATAAATAATGATTCATTACCCCAAGTTAGGATTGAACGGACAACTGTCGTTACAGTCACAGTTTTGTGCTCCTGCGCCACGATGGCCTCACAACTTACCTCATATTTTGTAAGTGGGAATAAAAAATCCACAATTTGATATTGACGACGAACGTGCTAACATTAGCCTCATTTAAGACACCCACTAGCTAATCCATATTTTACAACACAAAAGTTATGAAAATTAACAAGTTTTTTCAACATAGATATTTTTATTAATATCTTAAGGAACCAGAAAAGGAACTTCCATTCATAGCTCGATGCCCACCCAGGAAGTATAAACAATGGACAGGTAGGGCAATTTGTTGGGCGCCAGAAAAAAAAACGGCGGCGCCTAAAAATATGGCTTGCTTATAATTACTTTAATAAACTAATGATAGTAAGACAAACGGCAAGTCAGTTGATAAAATGAAGGTGTGCCTGTAATTTTTAGTTGCCGATTCATTTTAGGTTTGTGTAGAATATTATGTATGTATTTTTTTTTATATTTTTGGGAAGCTCTTGATATTATTTGATGTCGTCGTAGCAGCGGTATAGCTTTTGACTGTAAAGGTGATTGTCGGTTCTGGGTTCGATGTTCACTTGGAATGACTCGAGAATTCGGCGGGAAGTGGGGAACGGATGTATCTTAATGAGAACGGAGTGTTTAGATTTCCAAGTAGAGGGTAGGAGGTTCTCCAAGCGAAAAACAAATAGGTAGATACAAATTATATAAATATAATAAGGTAGATATATCGCAAATTTTAAAGTCTTAGAGTATCGAAGTGTCATAACACCAGATCTCTCTGTGTGCCCTGCTCTATGCGAGAAAAAGCGATCTTCCAAAATGGTAGAATAATACACATGAATGAAATAATAATTCTACAAAAAAACCCCTTAAATTTGCTATTTCTAGCTAAAGTGACCTTCCATTACGGCCGCAGACGTTACCTCAAGTCAGTTTGTAAATGTCAGTGTGATTGTCTGTCGGTTATTTCGGCAAATTATATGTTATTTGGTTTGAGCTGACCGGGACGGCGCCTCGTTGCTACGTTATTGAAGGGTAGAGCACCGTGACGCGGCGGGGACGGCTCGTAGCTGTGGAATTTTTTTATTATTTTGTTTTTGGAATATAAAAATAAATAGATATCTATAGAAATATATAATATTAAATATACTGGTAAACTTAGTCAATTTAATAGTGTAAGTTTTGTAAAAACGTTTAGGCCATTTTGTAATTTACAAACTGGTATTTAGACCCATATTGATATAGTTGAGGCTTTTGTTGACAATTTGACCGCCCCTACATTTCATTACTACGATCCTCCACTGATAGAATAATTAAAAAATAATTGTGACTCTCTAGATTTAAAGCATGAAATATTTATTTTGCAAAATTCTTTACTATTAATCACAAAAGTTATATTGGTGCTAGGTGACAATTAAATAAAGGGCAATGGCATCTTACACATGAACTAGGATTCAGGGGATTTGAAGGTCAAAAAGTCATGTTGATCATAAAAATTAAAAATAATATTCCAATTAATATTAGATTAAAAGCAATAACTATATATATATATATATATATATATATATATATATATATATATATATAGTCAGACGCAACATTTGTATTTGTGACATAATGGAAAGTTAATTTAAACTTAGCTTATCAATTTTTCCTAATATGAACAGCGACAATATAAAAAATGGATAAGTATTTACAGGAACATATTTTCATTTCACCAACATCTTTTTTTAATAAATAATAATACAAAACAATATATTCCACTCGATAATACATACCAAATACGTCCCCTCACTCTACCTATAATAACTATAATAACTGGCATTACGCGATTAGAGCCGACCCGAAGTTAATGAGCATCACTTAGAACTGATTTGTGGTGAATTATAACTCGGATAAATATAGAGTCCACAGTCCATGTCTATTTTAAGCCGTAAAAGTGATTTAATTTTGGGGCCAGTCGTAGTCAGACAGGTTGTGGGTTCAATTCCCACTGAATGACATGAAATACCTACTTAATATTTTCATTTTCTTGCTGTGGTAATGAAGCAAGTACGTAGGTATAGTAAATTTTAATGTAGTCAATTTTTTTTTATTTTAAACTAAATTTTAAACTTTTATTCGAAAATTTAAAATATACAAAAAGCTATTAAAAACTAAACAAAAATAATTTAAATAAATATTTTTCCCGAGTGGGAATGGGAATTGAACCTACAACTATTGCTTACCACCACCACCACCACGATGGCTTTATAGCTATTCCAAGGAATATAAAATGCGATAAAATCGAAATTACATAATATCTTTTTAAATAATTAAAACAAGATTGAATCAGAAAATAAAGCTATAAAATGAAATATAATTTAAATTTATATTAATCTGATAATACTGTAATAGATAAATTTAAATTATTAATATATTTAAGACAATTTAAAATGTTAATTTGTATGTAATTAATTTATTTAGAATTGCATTGCAGGCGGCCATGTTGTAGGCGTGGCGTTCAGTCCCGCCTCTAACGAACACGTTCTCATTCAATTTAGCGCGAAATTATAATAAATGTTGTATTTATTATTTATTTTGAAATTTAGAATATATTATTGTTTAATAATATAAAGATATATTATTATTTTATTGTCAATATAAGTTTGTTTTGTTGAGAAAGTGTGTGATTTTAGATCAAATTTGCTGTTGAAGTGAATAATAATTTATCTTAAAATTTTATTTTTTCCTTAAAATTTGGAAACTATAGATTTTTATGTTATTTGTTATTAATATATTAAGTAAAAGTCATTGTGTATCAACACATATTTATGTACTCCTATATCATTCTTTATACAACTTTGCTTATATTATTTATATCATATTTTTTTTAATGAATGAATAACGCACTAAGAAATATATATTAAAATAAATAATTATTCATTCATAATTATGAGTTGTAAAAAAATATTTAATAATAATAATTATTATTATTATAAACAAATAAACAATGCAACAGCCTGCAGTCGGCCATGTTGGAGGCGTGGCTCTAACTCCGCCTTAACACGTGTTCGAAGTACCTTTATAGATTACTATCAAATTATAATAAATTATTATAAGTGGCGCTCAACGCGATGGTTGTGGATTCGATACCCGTTTCGGAAATTATTAAATATATTTTTATTCTCATTTCTCCGATCTAGTAGACGAAGCGTGACGTTAAGTTCCGCTGATCTACAAGCAAAATCTCGAAAATTGATTAAAAAGTGGAGAGTGGAGAGTCTTTTGCTATGAGGAAAAAGCGTGAAGGTGTTTTTTTTATTTTAGTTTATGAGGCAATAACAGTCTAAGCCTCTTATATACGTAAGCAAGAATAATGTTATTAATTTGTTAACACCAAATAATAATCAAGAAAAAGCTCCACGTCCAGTCAGTCCTGTCCGGCTGTCAAGGGTGTCTTTTAAGTCCTTCTCCAGAAGAAGATCCCCCATTCTTTACTATAATTTGCAACTTTTCACTGATTGAGGTCGACGACAGAGCCTTCTATTATAAACTATAGTAAAGACAAAAAAATGACAATTTTGTTAAATTAAATAACTCTTTATTACATGCGGGATACAGCGTGAAGCTAAAAAATAATCACTATCTCTTAAATCACTTTTTTTAATAAAGAATTAAGTGTTTTAATTTCAAAAAAACTTGTTTTAATCGTTAATTGCGTCCGATTTATTGCTGGCTTCGTTAATTGAACGCGAAAATAATAAATGTTCTTGACAACTTTCATAAAATATCACGTAATTCAAGGGAATGGTTGTGATAGGACCTGAACAATTAAGATATTTATGAATATAAATATGTTGTACAATTTACTGTGATAAAGAAAACAGGTTCAATTTTGTAGAAAAAATATTATAAAGGAAAAGAGAAATGTGTTTAGATATGTAGTGGAGAGCGGGGTATGTTTTAACGGAGGTAAACGTAACAAATTTATATCTGCCTACGTGGATTGCTATATATATATAATAGGTACCTGATTTAGCCTATCATATCCTGATTTGTCATAGGCAGTTAGTTAGTCGTCGCGCAATACAAGTGTAATTTTTTAAGCATTTAATGGAATTTCAGTAGTAACCCAGGGCACAAGAATGCGACTGTAACGCGATGGTTGTAGGTTCTATCCCCACTCGAAGAAATGAATTATTATAATAGTTTTTAATATTTTCATTTTTCCGTTCTGGCACCAAGGTCACTCAACACGCAATGTCTCCAAAAATTTGGCGAAAAACGGGGAACAAAGTGTAAGAGACTAGGTTGTCTCTGCCTACCTTGCCGTGTGCGGGGTACAGCGTGAAGCT
>DWNA01001356.1:0-15067 GCA_018249835.1 Heliconius besckei | reverse complement strand
TCTAACCACCGAGGACGCAAAAGATCGTGCAAAGTGGAGTAGGTGGAGTAGGAAGGCAGGCCCTGGTAATAGCCGGGATTAATGCCAGGAAGAAGAAGAATAAAAAGTAATAGGAACAAAGTTGTAGACAATTTAATTTGCGACGAATAATGATTCATAACATTTTTATGGTAGGTCAGTTAAATATCAGGTGTACCTTATCAAATCTATACCATACCAATCCTGCTGTCGTGCTTAATGTGTGATGATAATTAACAAGAGAAACAAGAGTCAAACGTAGCATAAGATAATTTATTATAGTATCAAAATTACAAAAATTGTTAAATTGCTAAAGAATTATAAAATAATAATAATTACTAATTACATATTATATCTATTTTGATTATTATAATTTCAAAAGTATTGTCTTTATCACAAATAACATTATGTATTATGACGTTACTTTGGATTATACGAATAAAAAAACTACAATCAATTTAGTTTAATTTAAATTTATAGTGATTTCAATTTTTACAAATCAACAGCCAATAAAAAATAAAAGCAATAAATAATATTTACACGAAAAACTTATTATATAACAAAATTTGAAAATCATTACAATATTTATAACACATTTATGGAAGCTATAGCGCTAAATTTAATAATACTAATTAAAACGTAAAACCGTAAATAAAATTATATTTTAAATATTATACCTACACTCTGATATACCTACTCATATAATGGAGCATTTTAATTATCTAATATGAATATTACAAAATAACTTACAGTAGTAAATTATACATTATATAATTTTTAAATAATTAATAATTTAAAATAGGAAAAAGTTCATAATAATTCAAATAGCAAATTTATTGTATGGCAAGCACATTATATTGAATTTGAAAGCTATGTTTATCGTTACATAGTACCTACTAGATAAATAGTAGGTGTTTTTTTTTTTAATAATGTAAAATTAAGAAATTATAATAAAATATTTTAATTGTCAATTATGAGACTCTTAGCATTATATTATCATCTTAATCTCAACTTAAATCTTACTCTACCAATAACATGCATTGCTTTATCACAGCTTACTTAATATAATTTTATAATTTTACTATATATACTTAAGCCTTACTGGAAACTTTATCTTGAAATTATGGAAATTCTAAGTTTTAGTTATAAAATGCTTAATATATAAATCGTTAAAATTATGTTTAATACTAATGAATTATTGATTTTATTAAAATATAAAAATACATTAGTAGTATGTACAAAAATAAATAAATAAAACACTGGCTTTAATTATTAATAGTACGGTAATATTGCTGAGCGCCTGCTTTGAAATAAAAAGAAATGTTACTTCTTGAACTATTGACGATAGGTAAGTTAGGAGGCACTTCGTAACTATTTTCATATTTTTAATTAGATAATATTTTTTTATACGAATCTTTAAATTTTTCATTTCATAAGTAAGTAAACAACCAAGGGACTGTCCATTGGTCAAGAAATATATTTTTAGGTTAATATCAGCTTCACGCTGTATCCCGCACCCAGCAGGGTAGGCAGAGAGAACCCAGTGCCGTTCCTCCGTTCACTAATTTTCACCAAATTCTGGAGGCATTGCATGTTGAGTGGCAGAAGTCAACGCCGTGTTTTTGCCTCAACACGAGAGCGAAGAAATGAAAATATACATTTAAATAAATATTTAATTTCCTCGAGTAGGGATCGAACCCACAACCAGTCGCACTTACAATCACACTTTGTGCCCCTGCGCCACGACTGGCCTCATATTATTTAGTTTTTTCTAAAATATCTTTTTCATAAAACTTAATATAAAAAACCGTTTAAAAAATATAATGAATATTACACTTATATGTATATATGCCAGTGCAGTTTCACAAGTGTAATTATCTTAGTTAGTTACATATTCAAAGATATTATTTTCATATATTTTTGTAGTGTTCATTGGTGAAATTTCAACATCACGTATTAAAAATACCTTATCTTTGTCCGTATTTTTTTTTAATAAATACTGATATTTCTTCACGTATGTATCCATATCCTATGTAGAACAATAAAAAGAATTAACAATGCAAAATACCATTTGTGGAACTTACATGTAACGTGCATGCTTATGCATTATAGCACTTATGATCTTTATCAAGAGCCTGAGAGTCTCAGAGTATTTCTTTTATTTTTTATAATATTTGTTTATATTAAATAAGATTGTTTGTTAAGTAATGTTGAGTTTTTATTTTCCATTAGTCAAATTTAATTGAATTTAGATGATTATTTTAAAATTATAAAGTTAACCTTTCACCAACGAACAACACCTGCCTAACTTTCAAAAGAAATACTTACATATGCCGTAAAATCTACGTAAAGCAGTTATCCTCATCAGCGTGGTCGGAGCAGTCGACGGTGCCGTCGCACAGCTGCGCCAGCGCGATGCAGCGCCCGTCCACGCAGCGCAGCTCGTGCTCGGGGCACGGCGACGCGTGCGCGCTCGACTGCATCGCCGCGGGCTCTGCCTCTTCAGAGTCCTTGGTGTTTTGTGATTCAACTTGCTGTTCCTTGGCTGCCTTCTGCGATACAAGTGTAATTAGGATGTAATGTCGTCAATATTGTGAAATATTATCATTTTTTAATAATTTTTTTGCTTCACTTGGTGTAGGCAGAAGGAACACATTTCGTTCTCCACTTTCCGCTAAATTTTCGAGATTTTGAGGGTGTAGTGGCGGAATTCATCGATGGGTTTTGCCTTGCTACCAGAGTGGGGAACATTTTATGAATAACATATCTCTTTAGATATCTTATATATCATATTATCATATCTTTATATGTAATTATGTCTGCATCCTAGTTCAAGTAACAAAAAAAGATATAGGTATATGAGTATAATCATCCAGAAATACATAACAAAATGTACAGACCATGTTTCGTAATGATTACAAAATGAAGTGATTTTAGCTTCACCTATTTTACTGCATATATTTTTATGGAGATAGCATCACGCAATCACGATTGTCATAAATCTCTCTTTTAAAACATTTCATATAACAAGTATTTTCACTGAATGGTTAAAATGTTAGCGTCTTTTAAACTTTTTACAAATTCGATAAAATACATTTATTAAAATAAATAATATATTTCTACCATAATTGTTAAATATGGATTTGAATATCAAAAAAACATAATATACACTTACCCTCAACATTGCCGATCCATCGATTACTTTCTCAAATTGATTCTTCGACTTATCTAAGCGAATTGCATCAGTGCTAGGTATAACCTCTGTAGTAGTTCTATGCATTGATCTTTGCTGTTTAGGTTTTGTTATTCTTTCTGTGTCATTAATATTCTTCTTCTGAATATCACCAAATAATCCTAAATCGTCTGTATCAATGCCTTCAGCAGAATCTTCTTTAGTTTCTTCTTTTCTACTGGTTTGTTCAACTCTAGGTGTAGTTCTTCTATTAATTGGTTTATTTGTCGTAGATTCTTCGTTTGATTCAGTTTGAAGCTTGGTATCTAGAAGTTTTGGTCGTTTATACGGTGTTAAGCGCGATAACGATGGTCGTCGTGTATAGTTACGTCTAAATGCGTTACTGCTGTCACTAGTCATTAGTAGTTCTTTACTGCTGTCATTTTCTCCTGAAATGTAAATGCATGTGACATGTAAAAAAATATTTCATAAACGTAGATGCATGTTATACATATAATATAATTTAAAAAATCGTTACCCTTGAATCTTAAACTTGGCATAAAAGTATGTAGGTACAAATGTACTTCTGAGAAAAGGGAACTGGTGATGTAAAAAATTCTAATAAAATACACTTACACTCGATAATTATAATGATATTTCAATAACTGCATTATTTTATTACAATTTTGGACTGTTTATCATTGCGGTAACTAATCATACAAAATGCAACCTACCATTACGTATACTTTGAGTTCTTTCATATATTGGTAGTCTATTGGGTTTACGTATAGAAGGTGCAGGTGCAGACCCAGCCAATTCTTCTCCAGGTTCTTCAACTTCTACTTGATCGCCAAGTGCTCTAAAGCTGGACCTCTGATGGCACATATCTTCATGCTCATCTTCACCAGTTGGACAATCTGAATATCCATCACAAAGCCACCTCTTAGTAATACACAAGCCAGAATCGCATCTGTAAAAGATAAATAGATTTAAGCTTAAGTGAAACTTAAATGTTCCAAGAATATATATTTTATATTCGTTTGTTATTAGGTGAGTAAAGGTTTATATGTTTTTTATGACCACTCAAATGATGTAGTTAAGTGTTGCTATATAGCGCAGCGTCAGTTACAGCAATTTATGGCGCACCATAACAACACTTTCTTTTATTTATTTACTGGTGCTGTGGTGCTTGAAAAGTAAACGAGTCAAATGTAAATCGTACTGGCCAATCGAGGGTTCCGTACCAATTAGAAGATTGCAATTCAAAAGGACATACAATTTAAAAAAGATGAAAATCTTAAGTTTACATAAGTAATCTTGTATGAAATGAACTAAAATTATAAATTTGTAATAGATTTTTTTATATGAAATATGTTTAAATGCCTCTAAATTTTGACTTTTTGGATTTTTTCCTATATTTGTATTGTTAGTTCTTATTTCGTGCTAAATGTGACAATTGGAGGTAAACGGAATAACTATATACACTTAATAAAATTTCCCGAATTTCGTACAAAGTGCTTTCAGTGCTCTAGTCTAAGGTGCCTAAATATTTGTTATTAATTTGAGCTTGATACCTCTGCGATTTCGAAATAAATAGTCTTGAAAACGAAGTGATCCGATTTTTTTTCATTTAAGGTGCGAAACCCTAAAAATAAAATAAAAGAATAAATAAAAATACCTATATTCATTATCTTCGCAACTTGCACATGGGGCTTCATCTTCCCCTCCCGGACAGTCCCTGGTGCCGTCGCAGACCCAGTCGCGCGGCACGCACGAGCCGTCCCCACACGCCAGCTCGCGCGAGTAGCAGGGCACGCGCGCGTTGGCGCAGTTGTTGCTAGAGTACTGACTGCATTTGAACATTGCTTGCAGTTCTGCAGGTATCATGTCCTCGCAGCTGTCCACAATGGCTTTAATAAAAATAGGTTTAATTAGTTATTTTACTAAAAAAATATTTTTTTATGAAACGTCACACAAATAAAAATGATAAATGGAAATCATCCTACTTAAGAAAAGAACCCTTAGAATTATAAATATTTTTCATAATTTTGTTTCTTTTGAACCTATCCAACAATAGTAGATTATATTTGCTACGTAGAATATAATATAGGCCGTAGAATATAATGTCAGAATAATAATTTATATTTTGAGGCTATTCGTGGTGCACGGCCACCAGTGTGTTACGCTATAGGTTGTGGGTTCGATCTCCACTCGTGGAAATAAAATATTTATTCAATTTTATATTTCAATTTCTTCGCTCTGGTGTCGGGGCAAAAGCGCGGAGTCGAGTTCCACTACTCAACACACAATGCCTCCAGAATTCGGCGGAAAATGGGAAACGGAGTGTCTTAGCACTAGGTTCCCTCTGCCTACCCTGTCTGTATGCGGAATACAGCGTGAGGCTATAAAAATATATTAATATTAAAATAAAAATTTTGTGAATTAATTACTGCACTGACCTTTGCAGAAGTTGTAGCACGGCATCTTTGCTGGATACGGTGGTGGAGAACACTCTGGCTCTAGAAGAGCGCAGGCGAAGTGTCTCACCCTCTGGCTACAATTGGTACTAACGAGGTACTCTATTTGTGGAAGTAAAGTTGTTACATCGACGCCGCTGACAGTCGCAGGAGCTCCTGCCAAATCGTAGGGCAGTACACCACGGCAGAGAGCAAGGCGTGTAGAGCGACACTGTGAATCTGTAAATTACGATACAAATTTGTAAGTAAAGTTAACATTATATATTTTTATATTAGGTTTTCTTACTTGTATAATGATCCTATTGCAATATGCATAGAAATTAACAAATAATATAATACAACACTATGAAAAAGCTACAACACAATCTGGGCATAAAAGCTATTTATTTACCTTTACCTTTTATTTTAAAAATAAAATCCATTAAGCGACAAGCTAGTGACTGATTTCCCAAGACTAACTTACCGTCAAAATTACTATTAACGGGATACTTTTTAGTGGTGGCCTCATCACGATCTCGCCACGTGGGCAGAGTTGGTGACACTCGTGTGTTATAAAGTGCGTTTTGAGTAGTTGATTTCATGTTTGCTGCATCTTCAATGGAAATGCCAAAAAGCATCGAATGACCCGAGGTAAACTTAATGTTTCCATTAGCGATGGGCCTCCCATAGTATTCTGGTACTTCTTGAGGAACATTAATTTCTTTTTCATAATTTTGACTCATGCTCGTCTTGGGTTGTACGTCTCGAGGTAAAGAAATTGTGTCTCTGTGGATTTGGGGATCAGGTTTCGAATATTGTAAAATGTTTTTATTTGCTTGCTGTTTTATAAAATGAATTATATCATTCGATGTTTCTGCATGTGTAATACTCTCTGTTATAGGAGACTCTGTGGTTGTGGTTAAGGCATTGCCTTCTTTAAAATATACGGCCAATGGTTTTTCAGGTTTTTGCGTTATATGAGGTTTCAATGTAGAGTCGCTTGGGATGGTTGTAGTAACTTTTAGTAACTTTGGCGAACGGGATTTTTCTGAATCTGCTTTTTCATTGCCATACTGAACCTCTGGAGATATGTGGGTAGGAAATATGGGAGGTATGGGTAGTTTACGTTTCTTACTTTTTTCTGTCACAATATCGACTATTGAAGTAAGATCATAATTTTTACTATCAGAATCGTAAAAGTCTATTTCTGATGTTTTAGTACCTGCATACGAGATGAGACATTTTAAAACATATAAAAGTACTAAAAAGCAACACATAACATTTAAGGTGACAAGATAATGTGCAATAAAAACAAAAACAAAAAGAAAAAACTAATTTACAAACATGCAGTACACAAAAAACAAACAATATCTAAAAGCTTTACTTTATTAGGACCCGTCAAGTCTACGATTATATTATATTTGAAAGAAAAGAAAGAAAAGCAAATCCTTACCACGAGAATGAGACTTTTCTGTTGCTGGAGTCTTGGTAGGATTGACTTTAAGCTTATTTAGGTTGCTGTGCGCCTCAGAAATACTGTCTTCCCAGTTTGTAGCATTCACTGTCTCCACTTCAGTGTCTAGGTTTACTAAAAATCAAGAAAAAAAAATATTGAAGCCATATCTATAAAAATATAATGTATTGAATGTTAGATTAAACATGATAAACAAGCGTATTAAGCTTTACGGCTTAAGGTCTGGCTGCAAAAATATTTCTTTATTGAAACTTCAATGGAGCACAAGAATGTAACTGTAACTCGGCGATTTGCGGTTCGATCCCCACTCGAGAAAGTAAAATATTTATTTACGTTTATATTTCCATTTCTTCGCTCTGGTGTCGAGGTAACGCTGTATCCTACACATAGCAAGGTAGGCAGAGAAAACCTAGTTGTTGAGATGCTGCGTTCCCATTAGGACTTCTTAAGAGAATTCTTAAGGTGTATTGAGTTGTGTGGAACTCAAAGCACGTATTATATATTGAATTCCTCCGAGCGGAAATCGAACCCACAACCGTCACGTTTACATGATTCGATTGAATGACGAATCGAATGACATTGCGTCGAAATTATGGCGTAGTCTATTCTTCTAGGATGTAATATGTATCATTAATTAAAAAAAGGTTTAATTAAAAAACAGATATAAGTGCATGCAGATTTATACAAAGTAACAAGAATAATATTATCACATATTATTCTTATACGATACGACAGATAAAATTATTTTATAAATTGACAACCGTTGGTTCACAAAGCCAATTGAAAGTTCTTAGGAAAATATATAACAATATCATAGAATAAACAGTTCTCATAATGTTTAATAAGTAAACAGATAAAAAATATATATTATTAGGTTCCCACAACTAAATTAATTTAATTTTATACCCTGTCTACTTTATATACAGAATAAATATTTCATAATATAAAATAGTAAATTTTGAATACTGTCATTTTTCCCAATATAAGGAAGTTAGTTTATAACAAGTAGGTAGTGTTGATAGCTAGAACTAGTACGTGACCTATGGCCAAATTATGCAGCTGTCATTTTAATCGTATTTAATTTGACGAAACTACAAGAATTTCTTGAAGTAAAGAGGTGAAACAGTGAAAGCTAGGTTCAAGAAGTCACTAGCACACCTCCGTAACGTTGGTGACCTGACCGTCATTAATCCTTATCACACAACCTATTCTGCAATACATTTTAGAATTATATAAAATCAAGAAATATTACTTCTGAAATATGAATATCGAGCCATAATTTAATTTATTATATATTTAATTTTAATGAAAAAGTGTATATTTCATCATCTAAGTATGTTTTTGCATTTACAAGATCGTATTGCAAATATATTATTAGTTAAAAATGTAATGTATAAATATGTATATTAAAACTGTTATAGGGGCTAATTCTGTACAATGAAAATGATTATAAACGAAAAATCTTTTCTATAATACTAACAAAAAATAGTAACGAAAATACCATTGTTGTATTTTTTGTCTATCTTTCTGTTATTCGATTGAGCCACTAGACCACTTAGAAATAATTATAAAGCGTTTTAAGCACTTTCTGTGGACGTCAGAAAGTTGAAGGTCCGTAATTTTACTACTGCTGTAAAATTAGGGGGGCAGGTTCTAAGAATCTTAGCTTTAAATAGTTTAAGTTGTATTAATAAAATAAATTAAATTATTGCATATAATGCTTTCCTAGCATCATAGTTTGTTTGGAAATATTATGGCATTACGGGTGGTAACTAAAAGTACCATTGCAACGGTCAAAAGATCATCAATCCATATAAAGTTAAGATTGAGTATGAATCATGAATATTAACATTTTTTTATTCTATTCTAACATTTATATTATTAGTTTACATTATTTCCAAATATGGCAATAGTTATATTCTATAGCACAAACATAATAGCAGGCAGGTGTGCTGATAAAATATCATATGAAGTTAATTGTAAATTGCACGCCTGTAGAGTCAATCAATATAAATTTTAGAAATAAATGATCTAAATAGATACAATTATTAAATTATTTAGCCTTGTTATTGGTAAGACATACAAATATACTTTGAGTATATGTACATAATTATTGAACGAATAAAGTCTATTAAAGTTTTTAGTAATACGACTTAAATGTGAGCTAGAGGGATATTATCAAGCCTTCTACTTTAATTACATTTAAATTAGACTCATTTTGTGCTAAATCGAGTACATGTGAAATGTATTACATAAATTATTTATATAATAATATTTAGTAGGATATTCGCCTAATTACATAGTCCATGTTTTAACGTATAAGAAACTATTTAATTAAATATACACATATTCTTAACTGGAAAGTTACAGTTCTGGCTGGTTCTTACGTTGTGCTATTACTATGATTGTATATTAAATAACCTATTAATAACAAGGACATTAGATAATACTCTTGGTATGAAATAGAAATTATTATTTCAAACTTAATTCAAATTACATATAATTATGTTATTATAGTTAAGGATCCAGTTAAATCAGTATCCAGTTCAATATTTGAATTTGATATAAGGTTAAATGAAAATATTGAAAATATTGATTACATACAATTGATAAATAATAAAAAAGAGTAGGTACGGGCATTGTAAAGAAACAATAGTTGTTGAGGTCAACTTTCATATTACAAAAAGAGACAATTCAAGACAAAGCTTCTTAAGACACGAGGATATCCGACTGCGCAATCTTGTCTGGACCATAATGGAAAAATATGATTATAATTTTACTGCTTTTAAAAGTGGTTGTTGTTAAGCCCTTCGCGTGCAGTGCGTGAAAGTGTCTGAATATTTATGAAGATCAAAGCCATCGTTAAAAGGTCCATAGCTAACAAAGATTTAAAAGGAGGACTATAATTGGTTAGAAAGTTATTTATGATCACACAGCGCCATGCTTTTGTTATTATCATATTTTCACAAGTATACGAGTATAAGTAAGCTGTAAAAGTTGCTATTGCTATTTTTTTTTTGGTTAATTGCCTTGATTCAATATTAATGTTGTCAATTTTCACGTTTACTAGGTTTCAGTTTGGTTTAGCTTTGGCTGTATCCCGCTCACAGCAGGGAAGGCAGAGGGAACCTAGCTTAAGACACTCCGTTCCCCATGTTTAATTATTATTTTTTATTGACTTTTCTATTGATTGTTAAGTAACTGTACAATACCTCAATTAACGAATATTTTTTGTGAAATGATAGCCAATAGATTTTAGGATACGCAATGAAAATAAAAAAGAAATGGAGAGGAAACGACAACAAAAATATTTTATCACATATATACCCAATATGGGTACCTGTTATGGCATACAGGTACACATGTGTAGCCACAATTTTACGCAAATCAATGAAAATAACGGTAGTTTCCTGTTACATGCAAAATAATTACAATTATTACGTAAAATACCTGTAATAAACTCTTAATATACTTACCTAATGAAACCAGGTAGTGAATATCTTGTTTTAAAAAATATGTATTAAACGATGAGAATATGTAATTAGTTTATTATTTATGCTTCTCACTATTTAATAATTACATGAAACTGGTATAGTGGTTACTTTTGATACTTTGGTTGCTTTGATGGTCATGGGTTCGATTTCGATTCAGAGAATGTATTTATATAGTAGAAATAACTGTAGATTTAAAATCGTATGATTCATTGATGTCATTGTAGCACAGGGGCACAAGCGTGCGACTCTAAATGCAACAGCTGTGGGTTCGATTCCCTCTCCGGGACATCAAATATTTTATATTTTTCATTTCTTCGCTTTGGTGTCTAAGCAAAGCGCGGCGTTGAATTCCGACACTCAATACGTAATGCCTCCAGAATTCGGCGGAAAATGGGGAACGGAGTGTCTTAACACGAGGTTCCCTCCGCCTAGCCTGCTGTGTGCGGGACACAGCGGGAAACTGATTTAATTTAATTTTATTTTTTTGCGTTTGGCTTATACATATATTATACAAGTTCAATGTACTTATATAAATTTCAATTCCAATTGGCTCGATCATATAATTAAAAAGGACGATTATTTTTAGTACATTAATATGTAAATTAATTATTACCTGGCATCAGGAAATACACAAAGGCCGCGAGTGCGACGCACACGGTGAACAGCGCGAGTGGCCACCGCAGCAGACGTAACGCTCTGACTGCTTTATCCGCACCGCCGTCGCTGGACCCACTAACTCGGTAGAGACTGTCTGGATGTGAGCCCTGGAACATAATATACAATTACTATTTAATTACCTTATATTTAAAAAAATGCCGTATTTTTTTCAATTTCACGCTGTATTCCTCATTTAGCAGGGTAGGCAGAAGAAGCATAGCGTTAAGACACTCCGTTGCCCACTTTTCGCCAAATTCTGAAGGCATTACGTGTTGAGTATGTCAGAGACAGAGAGCTCGATACCAGAACGAAGAAATGAGAATATTAAATATTTCATTTCCTCGAGTGGGAATCGAACCCACAGCCTGTAGCGTTTACGGCCACGTGTTTTGCCCCTGGGCTACAACTGACCTCATTATAAGTATAGGAAATAAAATTTGTGTAAATTGTACCTGCCTCAAAGTCAAAGGTTATTTCGGAAATATATTTATATTGGTTGGCCTATCATATCTTTATCGCATTTATGGCATACATCTTACGAGCGGAACCTTAAAAAGTTCTATTAACATAATAAGCGAGAAACAGCCAAGCGTAAACTGTGATATTTATTCAAACCATCTGCTCTTTAGCATTTCAATAGTAACAAGTTACATCATATATTATTATTAATGAAATTATTTTTAGCAAAAAAAAATATTTTGTAAAAATGACATTAAGTCAACTCAAAATAGACAACTAACATGACGTTAATCGCAACATCAAAAGAATATTTAGATTAGTTAGTATTCAAATTCTAACGGCATAGTTATTAGTATTCATTTGTCATTATTATATTATTATCTCTATCACTTTCACGTGATATTTAGATTTTGTTTACATAACATTATTTCTATTTAAAATAAGGCTTTTTTAAAGAATGCGGCAACAATCTATAAGTATAGGAATTTCTAAAATAATTATTTATAATAATAATTAGAATATAATATTTTATCATAACTCTATTTAATTCGTATCGTAAGGCTAAGTGATTTAAGGTTGAGATGACACGCCAATGGGATGCCCCCTGACCTCAGAGAAAGCTGGATGACTGACCTAGATTCCAACAACATTATGAGCAACTTATTATGGAAACTGTGAAGACCTAACTAGTTAAGTAATGATATTATTTAATTTAGAATTACTAAATATAACTTATTATTTAGCGTATTCGGCGTTAAGTTTCGCCACTCAACACGCAATGCCTCCAGAATGTGGCAGATAATGGGGAACGGAATGACTTAGCACTGGGTTCCCCCTGCCTACCCTGCTGAGCGCGGAATACAGCGTGAAGCCGGTCTTATCAGAGGACTTTAGAGAGTGGAAACAGTCACCGCATGAAATCAAACGTTCCAAATGCGCACAAAGTGTAGCATATAAATTTAATGCAAGTTGTACACTGGACACTGCATGTTAATTAATATTACAATTCATAATTAATCATGATAAATCAATATGTTAAGTATATAACTTAAAAAATCTGTGAAAAAATAACAAAAAATGCGACTCTAATCGTACACGCTGAAAAAATGTATAAAGATACGTATCTACCATCATTGCCCTGTCAATTGATATTACATAAACAGGTAAAATATATGAATTTTCTTTAACGTAGGTATAACAAATACTTATGTAAAAGAACAATAAGTGCCTACGAAGTTTGTGCAACTGAAATTATGATACGCTACCTTAACGGCGAAGGCCTTTGTTTCCCTCGGCTTGGAGAAATATTTGTCAAGTTTGGTATCGTAGCCATTAATTATATTATCGGTAGGTGACGAATTCGATGAGCGTACTCGATAAGTTCCGTATTGCTCTACGTGTTCCGATATGGTCGGCAAATTGGGAGAGCTACAGCTGCTGCTCGAACGCGAGTATGCATAATTTATGGACCCATCCGCCGGATTTTTAGGCTTTTTTGTGAAAGCGTGTCGCTTTACTGGCTCGTCGGGTGGTCTCAAGTCGTACGTTTCAAATTTTTGAGTTACAAAATGCTCCTCGACTTCCGATGTGGGAACGTAACGTAAAAGCCTCGGCTCTTTTATTTTTTTTTCGAATTTCACAGCATCTGTCTCATTATCCAGTTCAGTTCGGTTTCGTAAATGTTGATGTTCATTGGTTGTTCTAGCTTTCCTCTTTGGTTTTCTTTCGGCTGTTCGGGTCTGGACGTGATCGTCAACAATTTCTGAATCCGAAGATGGTCTATCACCATATAACACATAGTTACCGTTTACCATTTTGCTAATATTTTACTTCTTTTAACTATTTTAAGTCACAAAATCGGAAAGAGCTTTGGGCGCATTATTATTAGTTTCTTAATGATTCTTTAATGTATATTATATTCGTTTTATTAAATTAATCGTCACCTGTAGTCAAGAAATGTATGACAATTGAATAAAAGTTGTTTTGTAATTACACATGTCTTGTTTGTTTGCTTGTGGCTCAATGAATGGTGGATGCAACAAATTCTTTTGTAGCAGATAATTTAGTGTTTAAGTAACATAATATTTATAAAACGTGTTAAGCGTTTCATTAGCATTTTCCACCCAAATTGTAAACTATACAAAAAATTCTGTTTATTTTTTGAACACCTTATAGTGTTTGATTTGTAAATTACACGAAAAAATACAAATGTTTACTTTCTATTTTGTCTATTAAAGCAAAGATTATTCTTTTTTAGAGTTCCGTACCTCAAAAACAGGACCCTCATAGGTTCACTCTGTTGTCCGTCTGTAAGACCATTTTTCTTGAGATCGCATGGAGGTATCGAGCTTAACTGAATATCAAATATTCATGGCCTTTCGAACCATAGGCCAATGATTTAAGTCAACACAATCAAAAGATACGAGTATTTACTTTTTATAGGTAGTTCATAGAAAAAAATAATTACAAACTTATATTTGTAATACATTTCATATAAAATGAGTACATATGTTTGTTATCGCACTTAACCAATTTTAACAATATATACGTACTTCCCGTCGATTTACTATTCCAAAATTGGTACGCAAGCGTCGGTGGGCGAGTCTGAGTCGCACTTCAATTCTTCAATCAGTTCAATTGTTTGTACACACGATAGTTGTGAGCTTGGTCCACACTCGGGAAAATAATTATATAGGGCGCATTTAATACGCTATGTAACAAGATTGCGCGTAAAGCAAATAAAGATATACTATGTTCTCTTTGCTTACCCTGTGTGCATATGCGATGCGTAAAGCTAAAGAAATTGCTCGGTTTTAATCTTATGCAAATTTGATTGTAATATTTTTCTTTCACATATTTCATAAATCAAAATCAAACAAAGTAATACAGAACAAAGAATGAGAACATTTGAAATGTTGTAAACGCAAGTACTTCAATAGATAACATTCAGAGCGTAATGGCGGCCATTATTGTTTTGACGCGGTTCCCGCGCTTTTTACCCCGTTTACGCGGGAACGTTCTCAGTAAAGCGCGTGCGCGATAATGGCGGCCAGGCAACGAGAGTGAATTGGACACGATTGTGCAACCAGAGCGTTTTATGCAACTGATGTGCCGTTAATGCAGCGATCTTGATAACCTAGGTCGTTTGTACTTAAAGCGCTTCCTGATCCTAATCTCCGTAGTGCAGATTGCGTAATAATCGCTGAACACATTGTATATTCTTATTTAGAACAGTCTTCTATGTCATTGCGCATAAATTTAAGGGACATTATTTGATTTGAAATAAACAAACAAAAATGTCCCGTAGTTTGATAGACACATAATTAAGCTTTAAAAT
>DWNA01001355.1:0-15073 GCA_018249835.1 Heliconius besckei | reverse complement strand
CCGTTTTTTTGTTGTTTTATGTTGAACAATTATAATGCAAGAGTATATGAAGATAAGGTTTTGGGACATCTACATATGTCTACGCTACGGTATATAAAGTCGAATTTGAAATGAAAACAAACTCTTCCGTTAATTAATCACGGACAGATGCGCACGGCGTAGAACGCTGTAATTTGGCACATCAAGAAAGCATGTCGTAAAACTCCTACGGGAGCGAAAAATTACTAAATTTTAAATTAAACTTTATAATTTAAAATTTAGTAATTTTTTTAGTAATTAATGTCTACGCAAACGAGGTTGCGGACGGTCATTACTAACATAAAAAACAAATTAAAAATAATTTAAATTTATTCATATAAATTACCTGCATCCTAAAAATATTATTTAAGGAAAATTATGATATTGCCGCTTTACTTTCGTAGTCTGTATGTACTCCGTTGTACTGAATATTGTATTTTATAGTTCTACTAAAACCTTTGGCTCTATATACCCAAGGGAAGTTAACTTATTTATGGGGTAAAATAAGAAAACTTTTCTGTTGTCATAGAAAAGTTAACAATATCTATTAAATACACGTTTGTTAAGGTCATTGTGACACAGCAGAATAACGAGTAACTGTAAATGGTTGTGGGTTCAATTAAAAACTGTATTTTTTTAGTTACGCCACGCTATATATTGGACATAGCAGGGCAAGCAAAGGGAACCTAATCTGAAGTCTCACTGTTCTGCACTTTCCGCGTAATTTTCAAGAGAGTTAGCAGAGCGAGGATATGAAAATAATTAATGTCTTAGAGTTTCCAAACCCACAACCATCGCGTTTTTAGCGAGACGTAGAGCCACTGCGCCACGATAGCCACACATAAGTCTTATTGAGCTCCAAAATTAGTTTATGTGAAATTAATTACTGTTTGTTTTAAACGATTTTGGTTTTGTTCGAGCTTGATTATTCTTTTATTTAAATATATTTTTTATGCTAGCTTGTTGCTTAAAATATATAAATTCATATTGTTATTTAAATAAATATATTTGAACAGATCCTGAAGCCAAGACTCAGAGAGTAAACATTGCTTAACGGAAAACAGCATGTAGCTATATTAAAATAAAATATTTAAACTAACATGTAAATTAAGACGAACTGCACTCTAGATACATTGTTGTATTTTGTAGTGTCCTAATAATACAAATAATAAATCTAACACATATTTGTTAGTAAATAAAAATGAAGCACTTACTTACATTAATATTACTGCAGTGCGTTTGTCTTCAGCCACATAGTGTTTTTACTTATCATTTTCACGTTCAACCGTGCCGAATTGATTTCCCGCACCAACAAACATTACTTTACGTTATTCCAAAAGTAAATAATAATTATTTGTCGTCAATAGAATTTATATAGAAAATAGACATTAGAAATATTAACAATAGTATAGATATAGGGAAACGTTAAAATACAATTTCAAAGATATATCTAATCACGAACTTGGTAATAGCGCCTGTTGATATTTAAATGCAACTAGTGGATTGACGAATTTGCTATCTTATTTCTATCAGGCTTATATTAAAACTGTGTTAATTTAAGGCGTTTTGTGAATATATGACCACGTCAGTCTGTCATAACACGCATAATCATGGTAGCTTTAGGGTTTTGATGTGATTGGGAGTGGTTGCCTTGTCGAAGGCAACAGTTCGACTGCCGGGCAAGCACCTGTTAGCTGGATCGACCGTCGCGCGCGTGCGTGTCTCCAATGACGTACGAAATATGTAAGGGAGTATTAAATACTTGGACACTCTATTTTAATGTATTTATTAAAATTGAATTGAAGTGCATTTATTGGGAAAAGGCTTTATAATGTAACGTATGTGTATTTTAGATGTCAATAAAAGTTATATTTTAAAAAGTAAATATGTTTGATACAACTACCATTTTGAAAAACATAAATATTTTACATATATCTCAATAATCTGATTAAATAATTTGTTTCAATATGAAAATAGAAGAATGTGTTTTTAATAAGATTTTTTATTTTCATCCATTTCTATTTATTTGTAGCTCTACGGGGATCAACAGAGAGTAGTTTCAATGGCAATAAAGCCAACGCTTCGCGTATCTTTGCTTTACACCCGCTCAGCTTCTGAACACAGCATTATGCCTCCAATATATGTACGTAGCTATTCATAGTCTTTTATTGAGGGATACTTTTACTTGTCGATATTTTTCAATTTTCTAAAGTGCACTCGAAAGCCCCGTTTATTGAATAAATTTGAAATACTCTTGGCTTGTTTGTTCATTATTAATAATGTGTTTATCGGGAGATTTCATATTATTTTCATATTTTTACTTCCTAAGTTAGTAGTTCAATTATAACTCTTTATTGATGTATATATTGTTATACTAAAACACGTACGTACGTCAGTTCGTAGTTTCATTTAGTATTGACAATATTAATAAGACACTAAGTATTATTGTAATACCAAGTAATATATTTGTAACACTTAAGTATAGTGAAAGAAAATCTAAAAATGTATTAAGTTGTGTATAATATCGTTAGTATCTTTTAATGTCTTGAACTTTGAATCCTTTCCTTATCCCTTATATAACGTTACTTTATAATATATTAAATTGAACAAAAAATATTTTAAAGAAAGTCTTTTCAAATTTATCAGATAGTTTTTATTTGGACTTTTTAAGTGAAATCTTTCACAGACATTTATTGTGACATAGAATAGTAAGCACCTCCGCATAATGTTTTGATCTATTTTAAGGGAGAATATAACATAAAATAATAGTATTTTTAAAATATGTTTTAATCATTAGAGTTGGGTAAAAAGTTTATACAGTTACCTATGACACAGACAAAAAAATATTAAAATATTCCCTTTCTTTTGATAAAATAATATTAATAGTATATTTTTTTCCAAATGCTATCAAGTTGTTTAATGTTGTTCGATGACATAAAACCAGACACCAAAAATGTAACGTATCATCTATGTTTATTTTAATGTCAAATGTCAAATGTTATAAATGTCAATTAGAAGAAATTTTCGTTGGGGACTTCATTGTCCTAGTCTAAATAAATACATAAACATAGGACACTAATTGCGCTAATAAATCAATTTTAGTTTACTCTTCCTCAATCCATGAGGTTATTAGTACAATTTAACATTTACGCTTGAATCTTCGTAAACTACCGGCTTTCCGTGATATGTTCTGTTAAACATCCCACCGACGTTATGGCTTCTAGTTCAAAGAACAACATTATATCTAGATTACTTAACGTGAGGCTCGAGGAGAACGGCGGAGAAGAACAGCCACCGCAGAACATGCTGCCGTCTAACCAACAGTCAAGACAAGGAAGCCATATCGACGAAGAAAACGGTCACGCAAACGAACCAATACCTTCTTCTTCCGCAATAGAAAATCTACAACCGTCGAATAACACTGGCGGTCGTTTACACAACTGGCAAGCTACGAAGACAACTGTGAAAGAACGTTTGTCTTTCTTGTTTAATAATGAAATCTTGTCAGATGTCCACTTCATCGTGGGTAAAGATGCAAATCAACAAGTGATACCTGCTCATAAATTTGTATTGTCAGTTGGTAGTGCAGTGTTCGATGCTATGTTCAATGGAGTTTTAGCAACTAAATCTGAAGAAGTGGAGCTACCTGATGTGGAACCAGCAGCATTTTTACATTTATTGAAGTTTTTATATTCAGATGAAGTCAGAATTGGGCCAGAAAGTGTCATGACTACTTTGTACACAGCTAAGAAATATGCAGTTGCTGCTTTAGAAGAGCATTGTGTGGACTTTCTTAAAAGCAATCTTGGTACGGATAATGCATTTTTACTTTTAACCCAAGCAAGGCTGTTTGATGAGCCACAGTTAGCTGCATTATGCTTGGAAATGATTGATAAGAATACTACAGATGCATTAAATGCCGAAGGTTTTACTGATATTGATCAAGATACATTGAATGTTGTTTTAGAAAGGTCTGTATTTAAAATTTCGTATATAGTAGGATAGTATTTTGTTGTAAATTTGGTGGTTGTGGATTTGATTCTCATTTAAGAAGAATGATTACAAATTACTAATTTTCTTATACCAGTAAACAAAGCACAGTATAAGGTTTTACCCTCTAATATACAATGTCCTGATCTCCAGTGTTAAATTGTGTTAAAAAATAATAATATTTAAATGTAAGCTTTCGTTATTAAAGATTTAATTGTTCAATTAAAGAAACATATTTAATATATATTACATCAGTTTAGAAAGTTTCATAACAATTAAAAGTTATTTAACTAAATGATTGCATCATCTAGATTTTACAACATTAAGTATGAACCAATAAGAACACTTCAGAAATATTAAACATCATACAGTTTATTTTCCTTATTCTGTTGATTAAATAATTATGAAATAGGTAAGATGACATAGTTAGTAAAAAAAAATTATGTAGCAGAATTGAACTTGCAACTTTTTGAAACCATCCAAGATGTAGAGGTCTAAATCTCAGTCTTTCTGTTTTGGAGAGACAGGACTTGTGTTTGTATGCTTGTGACAAAGTATACTGTTTTATTCTACCATTTAATACGCAATATTTCTTTGATGAGTGTTTTTGTGCCATTTTAGCATTATATTGTACCCTCCATTGAATGGTTAATTTTCCAGATCGAGGAAATGTAAATAATTCATCCACTTAAATGGAAATCACACACACAACCGCCGCATTTACAAATATTCTCTTAAATACTATTAAATATTAATCAAGAACATAGAAAAACCATATTTTAATATATTTTCCAGGGATACACTAAGAATTCGTGAAGCGAAAATATTTGCGGCAGTACTGAGATGGTCAGAAGCTGAATGTATACGTCGGCAATTGCCCGTTACTCCAAATAACCAGAGAATGGTATTAGGGAGGGCCTTTCATGCGATACGTTTTCCCCTAATGTCGGTAGAGGAATTTGCAATGGGTCCCGCCCAAAGTGGACTACTCGATGACAGAGAAATAGTCCAATTATTTCTATATTTCACTGTTAATCCCAAGCCGAATGTGGGATTCTTGGACACGCCTAGATGTTGTATGACTGGCAAAGAGCTAACTGTGAACAGGTTCTCGCAGACTGAATCCCGTTGGGGGTATAGTGGTACCACTGATAGGATTAGGTTCACAGTGGATCAGAGAATTTTTGTAGTGGGATTCGGACTTTATGGATCTTATTTTGGACCGACCGAGTATGAAGTTCACTTGCAAGTAAGTGTTTGGTCTCATTATTATTGAGTATTAAAATATAGTCAAATTAATAAGGTCACTGTGCTTTTCTGACTTTAACATAATTGTTGCATTTTAGCATATGGTGATGGTTACTAGTTCAAATCTTTGCAGCAAATTTGAATTTATCATCATATTTTGTTACGAGACTAGTCCTGGCGTAGGGGCTCAAACGTGCGACTGTAAGTACGACAGGCATAGGGGTTCGAATCCCACGTGAGAAAATGAAATATTTTCATATATTTCAGTTCCTTGTTCATCGTTTTATAAAAATATTGAGGCTTAAAAAATAATTCTACTCTGTAGTGTTATATAATTAAATTTCAACATATTTTTACAGATAATCCATTTAGCAACGAAAAAAGTATGTGGTTCCAACACAACGACGTTCTGCTGCGACGGCACCGACGATACATTCCGCGCCATGTTCAAAGAACCTGTGGAAATACTACCGAATACTTCATATATTGCTAGTGCTAAACTTAAGGTATTTATGTATATATTTAAGGCAATTGTGGCTGAGTGTTAGTGGTCTAACTGTTAACACCGATATTGAACTTCGCCACTCGTCTCGCAATATCTCAAACTAGGGCGACGAAATGTAAATAATTCATTTCCTTGAGTTGTAATGGAACCTAATGATTTAGTAGAATTTGATTATAATATAGCAACAAATTTGAGCTAGTTAGCTAGTTACAATAACAATACTAAATATGTTTTGTACAATTTTCGTTTAGCAACAATGGTCTCACATTATACATCATAACATTTTTTTTCAGGGTACAGATTCATATTACGGCACAAGAGGCTTACGGCGTGTGACCGTAGACTGTAATAACGGAGAGAAAGTAGTGTTTCAATTCTCCTACGCTGCGGGAAATAATAATGGCACGTCCGTAGAAGATGGGCAGATACCAGCTATTATATTTTATATATAGGAGTAATTAAAGAGATATGACAACACTGAAGGCGGTCATTTTTTTGTAAGGGTAATATCGATGTTTTTTTTTGTTAGACTGTTTTGTATATAAGGTTTGGTTGAGAAAGATTATGAATATCGACGTTTCTCTTCTTCGTTTCTTATGTTCTGTATATATTTCTACCTTGATTAACACACAAAATTTGGAATAACACTTTTAAAGTAGTATTTGAAATATATAGAAAAATTGTTTTATAAAAAATTCAAATAAAGAATATTTGGTAAGGTATGTAACATATGTTAAGATACTCCATTCTCCTCTTATTGTGTCGAATGTATCCTAACAACAGCTAGATATGCAAAATGAAAATAAAAAATCAGTATTTTTTTTTTAATTTTACAACATATCAAATGATCTACTTCTACTAGATAAAAAAATTATGAAAAGTATTTGTTAACTAATTTAAATACTTCCGCCATGTTGACCTAAATAATACAAATTGTATAGAGGTGACTAGTTAAAAAAACTTCTAAAATTTTCTTATAGTGAGAACTATCTGTATAAAACGTATATATGAGGATCCCTCGAATGGCATGTATGAAGAGGTCGATCACAGTGGACGAGGCGATAGAGGTATGTAGAGACTGTAGCGTTTGGCGCTCCGTTCTCTGTGACTACCTCGCTAGGGATAAAGCGTGAAGCTATGTATGTAACATATATATTAATAAATTTTTAAATATTTAATTTCTCGACTGATTAAACTTACATGTTACGATTGATTTCTATTCGATATAAAATAATAGATATTTTAATGCCGCCTCTTGGACTATTTTAAATGTTTAAACGTAATGTAAATTTTAATCTGTGATTTAATAAATAAATGATTTTCAAAGTATCTTTGAAATATAAATTGATTTGAATTTGAACAAGAGATATGAAATCAATAGATTTCAAATATGCCCTCAGATTTAAAATGGCTGCTAATATATTGTTTCAAAAAACAGATTAAAGATTTTACAACTTGGTAGGAATTTTAAAATTAATTGTAATATTATTTTACGGGCTTAAACTACGGTTTTAAATATTTCATTTCCTCGAGTGGGAATTGAATCCACAACCTGTCGCGTTTACAGTCGCACACTTGCCTGCTGCTATATGACTCTCAATTATATATTTTAAAATAAAAATCTTATATAAATTATCAATTTTGGCTTTTTATTGTCAGTTTCTATCAAAATTAAAGTTTTCTGAATTTTGATTAATATAATTTTGATTCTAAAGGTGCAACAATAGGGCTACTGAGGTTACAACAAGTTAATGAGGATAAAAAAAGAAACAAATAAAAACTTTAAATAAACCTTAATATTATAATATCTCTTGATGGTGTCTATATAACTAATATCCACCAAAAAGCATTAAATAATTATTAAAATAATACTTGATTATATCTATTGCATAATGTTATCAAATAAAAGGAATAGCAGTAATTATCAATGCTATAGAATATTTTCCTTTCAAGTTTTTTTTCCTTAGTTTTAGTCTTAAAGAGTTATTGTCATTTGAGATGAAGAGTAGCATTTGTAAAAAAATATAAAGAAGAGCAGTGTTTAAATCAAAATACGTTATGCAGAATAAATTATTTATTTTAATGTCTTTGAACATTTTTACTTCAAGGAGACGACCTTCCGTTGTATTTTTTTTAACTTAACTCTGGTTTCATAAAATTGTTGAAACTACATACATAATATTCGACGCTTCCGCATTAAAGTAAATTATCTTTATAATGTTTTTTTCTTAAAATTGTAAGGTCTCCTGATTCAATACTAGTATTAGATTGCATAGTGAATATTAATATTTACCAATACTAATAAAGATGCATACTTTAACTAGTATTAGTAAATATGGACATTCAATGATAAATTAGTTTTTTTTGATCAAAACACTAACATTGTACATAATATATACATACTTTAACTTCAAAGTTATGTGTTTGTCTGTATTTTTAATTTATTTCTTATTATTTTAGCACTAGTTATTGTTTATATTAACAATTACAGATAGGTTTAGAAGAAAAATTTAAGCACTTTTTGCATCATATAGTATGTACTAATAGGAAAAAAATATTTTTATAACACATAGATGCCTTTCTTGTCGGTGCCAAAATCATTGTATCACAATCACAGTAAAAAAATATATTATAATTTCTTAAAAGTTAAAATCTAAAATGGTTTTTGTAAGTCATAATATTGTCTGTGAAAACAAAATAATTATTTTAGTTATATGTTAATCAACAGATAAGACAATCGGACATTAAAAAAAACATATTTCATAAGCTTCTACTAAAGCTGGCTCTTTTCTAGTCAACGAGAAATGATTTTATAACATAAAAAAAAATCTTCAGTATATCAATAACAATCTGTAGTAAAAGTTCCTTGTTTTTGTTAACATAATAATAATTATATTTAAAGTATTATTGGAATTGAGCTGTGTATTGTATTTGTATGTATAAATTATATTATTTTTAATTTTTTATATAGAGGAAATGTTAATTTAGATGCAATTAAATCAATTAGTCTATATCGTGTTGTATTTTATTATCCTTTCTTTATTATCGCTCTGGTAACGAGGCTAAGCTAAGTACAGTGAGTGGGACACTTCGATTGACGCAATCTTTTATAGTAATATACTTCGTCGAGAAATGCTGTATGTCGGATACAGCATTTCTCGACGAAGTATAAAAACAAAAACAACTTTACCATTCGAATCTATAATTTCTGAGATTAGCATGTTCTTATAAATAAACTCTTCAGGTTTAAAATCTTAGCATCAATTTGAAATAAAGTATTTAAGTTATGCTTCGAAATAATAATATTTTGAAAATTTTCCAGTTTTGTCATTATGGTCAAAACATTGACGACTACGCTGTGACATATACTTATTTATACAAAGGATGACAAAAAAGCTCAAAAATAATAAAATGACTATGGTTCTACGAAAACCTCATTTCATTTTTCGATGACACAAGTTTCGTTCTTTATCGGTGTGAGTAGAAAAGAAAAATGAAATCATAAATAATTTGTCGCAATATAAACACAATATTTAAAGAATATATAAATTTGCTAAACCAATCTATTCCATAAGAAACATTAAGTAAATTATTACGAACACTAGGTATTATTAGTTGGGGTTAAGTGGAAGTTCCAATTCTACAAGAGGGATTTGCTTGTAAGGGATTCCGTTTAACATTCGCCAAAGCTGAATGAATATTCATAAAGATGTTCTAGCAGGTTCTTGAGACCAATTAATTTTAATACTAGAATTACTTTCCTGGAATGCCTAAGTATATTTAGTTAGTAGAGTAGACAATTAGGGACTAGTGTAAAGAGTCATCGTTCTCCACTCCTAAACGAAAGACAAATAACAAGATAATGTTTTTATAATCTCTGTAGCCATGCATTTTAAATATCATATAAGTAGATCTTTTAGACATTTCATACTAGATATGTTATCGTGGAATGTCTGTATTTGACTTCTTTTTTTTTATGTCATCGATTACAGGAGAGACAGAAAAAAGGAGTGTTATACTATGATCTTCACTTTCAGTTGAAATGGTAAACTCGGTTTCAGAACTTAACGCTTCTTCTTTTAAAATTTTTTATTCCATCTATAAAAGTTTCGCTATTTTAAAATCACACGATGGATTTAATAATTACCTAGATAATTAAATATACTCGTAAATGAAAAATATAAAAAAAAAACATAAAATAAGACTAGAAAAATAACATGTTAAAATAAACATTATATACAACGAATATTACGAGATTCGAATCCACGATTAATATATAAAAAACCCAAAAATTATATAACCACTGTGCTTCTATGATGAACCCATTTCATTCTGCCAGGTTTCATGTTTCTTCGCCAAGTTCTTAGACACAGGTTTCGTTCTCTCTATCGCTGTGAGAATATCTGAGAGAGATATCTTTTCTTTTCGGTTTGAAGAGCCTGTTAATATTTTATACAAAAATTAAAATACTCCGCTCTCCGCTTTCCGAGCTTTCAAGACATTGTACATTGAGTGCTTTTTTAGGGGCATTTTAATTCACTACATTACAAACCCAATTTAAATTTAATTTAAGTAATAATTGCGTGCCTGACAGCAAACACGACGGTTATAGGTTCGATTCCCAACTCTGGTAAGTAAACAAAGCGCGGCACGCAATGTCTAAGAAATTAGACTTAAATTACTTACTTTTACCCATATTAGGTAACATTTTCCTCACGCTACCCATTAAAGCCTCTTTACATACAAGTTTTACATCACTCCCCGAGTACCCATCAGTTTTTTTCGCCAATTCCTCAAAATTCACTTTCGGTATTAACTCTATATTTTTCGAACTTAGGAAACTTTCGAAAAGTTCCACTCTTGTTTTGAAATCCGGTAGTGGTATGTAAATCCTTTTTTCTAATCTCCGTAACATGGCTGAATCGATTTCCCTGAAAATTATGAAAATGGTTCCTGATATGTACTTGTAGACAATATTACTTTATTTCTTTTCTTCTATTTCTTATTGATTTCTTTTTGATGAGTTAAATTTCTATTTCATTTTTTATAAGCCTCTGGACATACTCCATCCGGCCAAAATAAGTGCATACGTTTGCAAACAAGTTTGACAACTTTTAAGGTCAAGTTCCCGATGATCAACGATCATAAAATTGGTACGGAATTTTACCCCCGCTTTATTTTGACCCCACTGGTCAAGTTTTTTTTCTACTTACCACGGCATATTAGAGTTAACGAGCAGAAACACAATCCCGTCCCTCTGAGTAATACCGTCGAGCTCGACGAGCAGCTGCGCTTTGAGGCGCCTTGAGGCCTCGTGCTCTCCGCCGCGCTCGCTCGCGAGCGTCTCCACCTCGTCTATGAAGATGATTGATGGGGCGTAGTATGATGCCATTTCGAATAAAACCTGTAGGATGGAGTCGTCTTTTAGTTACTGAAGGGTGTCAATCGGGTTATCACATGTTTCGAGATTATAATACTGCTGAAGAAAAAATAGCAAAAATCTTATAAAAATTATAGTTATGATGGCCACCATCCTAAATGGGAATATATTAAAAACAACAATTAAATATTCATTATTATAGAATTGGGTGTACAATTTACAAGTAAAAATATTCACTATATGTACACGGTATAATTGTATACCCAAACATTTAATTCAAAATATAAAAAATAAACTAAACCAATATCACCTTTATAATCTTCTCCGACTCGCCCCTCCACTTGTTGACGACGGTGCCGCACGTCACGTTGAAGAACGTGCACCCGCTCTCCGCCGCCACGGCGCGCGCCAGGAGAGTCTTGCCGGAGCCCGGGGGGCCGTGCAGGAGTACCCCGCGCCAGGGCTCCAGGAGACCAGTGAACAGTTCCGGATATCTGGAGAGATAAGTGTGTCTAAAACCTGAATGACGGTTGATATAGTGTGAAAATATTCTTTTATTATCTGTTCGACTTTCATTTAAGGAATTAGTTATTTAGGTAACATTATATATCCTCGCTCTTGTAACGAGACGAACAGCGGTGTTGAATTCCGCCGCTCAACAAGCAATGCTTCTAGAATTTGGTTTAGAAACAGGAGTGTTTTAATGGGAATGAAATATCTCAACACTATGTTTCTAGATTCCCTCTAAATACCCTGGGGACCTACCTCAACGGGATACAGCATACAGCTACTTTTTTTATTATACAAAAGTTATCTTTTCCCCTAATTATTGAATTAAATATTTTCATTCCCTTACTTCCACCAATGTTACGTTAAAATAGTTCTATAGGATAGGCACCAAGCTATCATTAAAAAATCTAGATGAAGAGTATCCTAAGTTTAAGTTTTAATGAATTAAAGCTTAAAGGCCTTAGGAGCGTCTTCATCAAAATAATTAGAGCCGCATTCATTACTCTTCACTTAAACGTATTAAATGCAAATGAGATTTGAATGAAACCTTTGCTGATAGTTATTTCAAAGAAAATTTTCTTATAAGAAAATTAAATATTATTTAAAAATCTTACCCAGGGGTGCAAGAGTGTGAGTGTTACTGTAACGCGACTATTGTGGGTTGGATCCCCGCCCAGGAGGATGAAGTATTTACATATCCTAGCTCTTTGATACCGTGAAAGAATAAAAAAAACGAAATTGAAAAAACCAAAAACCAAATTACCTTACTGGAAAAACGACAGACTCCATTAATATGTTTTTAGCGCTCTCCAGTCCTTTAACATCGGTCCAGGATACTCCTTTAGGATTTATAATATCTTGATATAATAATTCGACAATCTGTTTCTTTTCCTGAGATATGTTCGAGAGGAGACCGGATAGAGGCTTCCTTTCTATGGACGGTATGTTGGCTTCTAAGTTACAAAGAAGGTTTTCCTAGAAAAGAAATATAATTGTAGGCGAATGTATCGCATCGTGCTTATTTTAGCTTCATAAAAATACTTCACGCTGTATCCCGCACCTAGCGGGGCTTCTCTTCCTATTTTTCGTCGAATTTTAGAGGCATTGCGTGTTGGGTGGCGGAATTCAAAATATAAAAATTACCGTCCGGCTCATGACTGTAGGAACAACAATTTCCTCGCTCTGGTAACAAAACAAAGTGCTACGTTTAATTCGCTATTTAGCACGTTAGGAAAATTGGGTAGTGCGTAAGGAACGGAATGTCATAATACTAAGTCCGCTTTAGGTACATACCCTGCTTTATGCGGGATACGACGTGAAGCGTGAAGAAAAAACATATTCCATATTATCACGAGCACAAAAATTTTATTTTGAAAATTCGTTGAACATCGAAAAGTTAAGCACACAGTTGGCTCAACTGCTCAAAATTTCAAAATCATTGCTAACTTTTCACAAACCTCATTTAGCGATACAATTTTTTTACCATTTTAAATGTTTAAACAGTTGAAAAAACTTAATTCACACTAGATGTCAACAAATATTATAATGCTGAAGAGTTTGTTTGCTTGAATTCGTTAATATCAGGAACTGGCTCTAACACAACTTTTAATGATGGCGACAAATCCGCTTGTAAAAGCTAGTTTAAGTTTATTTTATTTTCATACATACATTTATTATATATCACTCATGTGTAATTCTTACGCTTGTTTACGTACACATTACCTTGCGTAATATTAAAAGAAAGTATTATGAGATTTATGTAGATACATAATAAGACTATTTCTATTACAAGAATAGACAATAATGTATGTAAGACAATGACAATATATTTACGTTACTGTAGTGACTCGAGTGTAAATATGAATTATAAAGTGTATGTGGGGAACGGAGTGTCTTAACACTAGGTTGCCTCTGTCTACCCTGGCGTGTGCGAAATAAACACAGCGTGAAGATAATTTAAGTTTTGAATTATAAAGTGTACTCGTATATCAATGACTATCCAAGTAGAGTTCGGAGTTCCTGAGATTTGTGAGTTCAATTAAAAAAAATATTTTAAAAAAAATATGTAAAACAGCTTACTCTAGCAGTGAATCGTACCTTTAGTAATTTAGTAACAGTGAAAGTAGCTGGCAAGTCGGGTTCAGGATCCACCTTCTCCACGACGTGTTCAGGTCTGGTCTTCCTCGTCTGAGGTCTCTTCACAGGAGGCTCGTCCACTTTGCGACAGAATAGAGGTTGTTTGTTGAAACGTATCAAATAGTAACTGCAATAGTCCTGTTTGAAAGATATTTGTTTAGTTATTTTAGTTTCAGGCTGTATCCCATATATATATATAGGAGAGAAGAAGAAGGAAAGAGGAAATAGAGACGGGAGATATTGCGTGTTAAGTGGCGGAACTCAATGCCAATTTGAAAATACTTTTATACGACTGTCGCGGTGACAGTCTGGCTGTGTCTCACTTTTCAAAATATACCCAGAAACTAACGATAATGATAGTAAATATTACGGCATATTATCGTTTACACAGTATCTTTAATGTAACGCTAGATTGCCCTTATCCCCATTAAAGGTCATAGAGAAATCTTACTCGTACGGTATAAATAATACACTACCTAATCCCCTTGTATTATCAAGGCCATCATAAAACAGTAGACGGTATCTGATATATCACAGATGATTGTGGGTTCAATTTTAGTGGTGTCGGGAGTAAATATAAAGTATATGAATATTTAGAATTACATTCTATAATCTTATCGCTTTGTAAATATTCGTTAATAAATAAACATAAAATATATTATAAATATAAGGAAATTCTAAATTAAATACATCTATTTTAACAACACTTATATAAACATGAATAGCATCGAAACGTTAAGATGTGCTTCTCATACGACGTCATTGAAACGGCAAAAATCTTTAATATGTTTTGTAAAGAGCTTTCAGCTTTTAGTTTTCACAGAATTAAATTATTGCAGTTTATCACTTTAATTAAGTATTAAATATTATTGCCTTATCTATTACATGCGGTATATTGCGTAAAGCTGGAAAAAGAAGGAAATTAAAATAATTGTAATTATTTTGTTAAATGTTATAATAATATCTACGGTTCAACATAGAAACAAAACAGAAATTGAAAATAAAAGTAAAAGCGATGCACCAGAGCATCCAGAGAGGTGTACGTTTGGAAACGGGCTTCTGCATCAACGTTTCAGTTTCGTAATAGATATAACGCAATCGTATGTAAAGCTGACTACACAGTAGGTAAACAACGAACTGAAATATTTTTATTATGTCATCTCTGACACTATCTGAAAGTGGGGAAAGTAGTGCCTTCACACTAAGGAACAGAAACGTACAACACATAAAGAGAAATTTTTCCTTTACTTGTATTGTAAGTTCCAAAATTTCATAATAGTATGTCC
>DWNA01001354.1:0-15078 GCA_018249835.1 Heliconius besckei | reverse complement strand
ATTTTTATAAAATTTGAAATTTAGATTTTTAAAAGTATTTAATTGAACACGTGTTTCATCGTTTTCTAGAATTCACCCCCTAAGGGTGCAAATAATGGGTTGAAAGTTTGTATGGAAAAATCTTTAACCCACCACCGATTTTAATAAACTTTTAAATTTAGACTCATAAAAATATTTCATTGGACACATGTTTCGTGGTTTATTAGAATTCACCCCTAAATAAGCAAGCGAAGCTGCGCGCGTCCGCTAGTATATCAATATATTGATTGATATATAGTTGTTATAATAACTTAATGGTTCCTAAATAAAACTAAGATATTTAATTGATTTGATATTTTTTGTTTCTTTAAGCTTTTTAAAATAAATGTAATTTTTTCACAACTGCTTGTTTTCATTTATAGAAACGTATTTAATATCTGATATTTAACCATTTATATTACAATGAAAAGGCATAATTGAATAAAAGTGCCCTTTCGTCTTAACTGTCTTGAATGTTTGCACAAAAGTTTTAGAAGAAAAGGCGCATTTGGTTATATGTGCCTTTAAATCGTAATATTTCGGAATTTAACTTATTTTTTACGTTAATTTTAAAGAGAAGAAACGATATACACATTAAAAATACAACTTTACAATGCCATGGTCTTATACTTACTATATAAATGCAAGTGTTTACATTTGCACATTTTCGAAAAACCAATGTTATTGGCGTTTTTTTTCAACAAAACCAAAAAATACTTTAAACTCCGTTTTCTCGATATTTACAAAATGTTATTTGTGCCCTTTTTCACAATGACGGCAGTATTGTTGTGTTATAACAAAATTATACAAGTCTTTACATAAATTGTAGCCTATATGTTATAAGGACGAATTTCTATCTGAATGTTTTCTAACACCTTACAAATGTTTATATTAACAGTAGGACATAAGTATTCACAGTATTAGCGGTTACTTATACATCACCCTCGTTCTAAGTAACAATTTATAAAAATAATGTAGTCTGTAACAGAAATGTCTTAATAGGAACGGAGTATCTTAACATTAGGTTTCATCTGCCTAACCTTACCTAACTTTGACAATTTATTACAGAAAACAACGCATCTAAAATGGACGAAATGAGACGAAAACGTGAAGAAAGAAAGTTACAAAGGCAACGTGAAATGGAAGCGAGACGCAACGCCCGCGGACAAGGACCAATGAAACTAGGCACCAAAATTACAACCCCCCCACCCCCTTTTTAATGCCCCTATCCCTATTTCAACCCTACTTTTTTCCATAATCCTACTTAACTTTTGCCCTATTAAGGATTTCTCCAATTTTTGCCGAAATTTCTACTTATTTATTGAAGTATTTATAAATTATGTGTATAATTGTAATTTAATTAGTTTTTATTTGAGATAAATGTATAAGAAGTTATTTATCATTTTTGTTTGTACTAATATTAGTGATTATATAATTTAAAAAAAAGTATATCAACTAATTTAGTTATTTTATATTATTATTTATCTATCATGACATTCCTTAAATATTGTTTGACTTGTAATTTATGAATACTTCAAACGTGTCTACCAAATAATGTATTTATTCCGCACACTTTAAAATTCAGTAGAATTGAGAGATATATAGTTTTGAAATTGTTTTGCATAATATACCTAGTCTTATAACAAGGTAGGCAAGGACACCTTTGTTTTGTTTCACACTTGTATCCGTTTTCCGTCCGAGTTGGCGAAACTCAACGCCGTGCTTTTCCTTGTCAGACGGTGAAATTGAAAATAATTATTTTTATTTTGTATGCTGCCTCCTTTTACCACAATGACATATTTATATGGCAAAAAGAGACAAGAGTTTCTTTTATCTTAATATATATATATATATATATATTTAATATATAATATCTTAATAAATTAATATAAAAGAAACATGGATTGGTATCGCAATATTGTATTATCTTTAATTAAAAAGGTAATTATATGATAATATTTACAGTTTTTTACATTACAAGTAATAAATTAAGATGATTTCATTCCTTTATCTGTTGAAGGGTATTTTATATTAATAAACTTTTTTATAATTATCATGCGAAATAAATACATTATTACATTTAAAATAGCATAATATAAAACCATTTTTATCAACCAGTTGTTTAAACGAATGTTAAAACTATTTTATTAAATTTTATTCCAAATATATTAATCTTGTATATACATATAATGAAATATTATAGTATATTTTCATTTTAAATACACTTTATATAAAACAAATTAATAACTCAAATCACATTTTAAAAGAAAATCTGTAGGAAAGTATTTGAAATTATCAACAGTTAAAATCTCACAGATTATAATAATTTATCAAGATCTCAAGTCTGGAAAGCTATCTAGATAAGGATTATGATAAGATTAATTTTACTAAAACTCACGTTAATAACATTGTTTTAATTTATTTATTTTGTTTGATACACTGGTATTTTTATGCTGTCGTGGTACAAGCGTGCGACTGTAAACGCGCCTATTAAATATGTTATAAAATAACACATATATTATAGTTCTGCCAATCAACATCAGAATTTAGCGGTAAATAGGGAACATTATGTCTTAACACTGGCTACCCTGCTAGGTGTCGGATACAGCGTAAAACTGATTTTTACATATATGTATAATATAATAAAAAAAATATATATTTATTATAAATTGATTTTTTATACTTTCTGTTGGACATTTAGTTTAAACAGCTGGTTGCAATTGTAATTCCAACAGAACGAATCCTATTTCTATTAATAATATTAAATGTGTGGTAATAAAGCATATCGACTGCTGACGACGTTGACTATGTTTCATCTTAATTATAAATTAAAGATATTATTTAAATAATACATTTTCCAATGCTTATGAAAATTTATTATTAAATTATATAATTTTGAGTATTCGCTTTTCGTTTTATTTTATATCTTTTATTTTTTTAACAAAATACGTCAGAAAAGTTTTAATGTATGTGTTCTGGGTTCGAAATCAAAGGGAGTGAGTTACAAATTCGATTCCCACTCGGGGAAATTAATTATTTAATATATCTTAATCATTTCAGCGCTCTGGAAAAAAGATAAAGTGTGGCTTTTGATTTACGCCACTCAGCAAGCAATATAAGTTCGAAAAAAATATATTTGAAGTAGTCCCCGGATTTTAACTAACACTTGAGTAAATAAAAAAATACATATCAGTAATTTAAAGATTATTTTATTAACCGCCATAAAATTGTAGATTAGCTTATACAAAATTGTTAAATATTTTATATAGGTAGATTATTAAAGTCACTTCATCGCACAGATCAGTAAATATTTTCATATTAATAGACACGACTAGGAAAATTAGACTTCTATAGCTCCTTCGTTAGATCTGGAAAAAATATAAATTTTATATATTTTAATCAACCAGCTTATGCTGTATTCTGCATACAGCAGGGTAGACAAAGGGAACCTAGTGTGGAACGGAGTGTACCCCGTTCCCCCACTTACAGCTGAATTCTGAAGGCATTGCGTATTAAATGCCTTCAGATTATGTGGCGTGGCGTTGAATCCCGCCAGACATGGCGGGATTCAACGCCACGCTTTGCCTTACACCAGAGCGAATAAATGGAAATATAAATTTAAATATTTCATTTCCTCGAGTGGGATCAAACCCGGAATCAGTCGCTTTTGCAGTCACACCATATACGCGCTACGACAGGCCTCTGTTCCTATTATTAATATTATGTTATTTTTTTATTTATTTCAAGGAGTGTTGATAGTTTATTGTACTTTCATTGATATGTCATTAAATAAAATCCTTTAGTATAAATTTACAAGTTATTCAAATAACATTAATCAAAATTATTTAAAATTACATTAATTATATATAAATCGAGAAATATTTTAATATTTTTAATTATAAAATGTAGAAACATCCGCCTTTCGGTATTACCTGAATGCACTATACTTAACTACACAATAAAGCTAACGTCGACTATTACTCTTAAACTTGAACATTTTATAATAAATTCTGTAATATGGGTGGTGACATCTAATATTAAATTAAATGTATATGCAATGACAATTATTAAATTGCAAACTATACGTTAGCATGCACCAAACATGGTATCTCAACAATAGAAATAAAAAAAAATTTTTTTTTTAAATGCACATAAAAAAGCATTGAAAAAATCCACAAAAAATATGAGAATCAAATCAAACAAAAAAATGTATGCAAAAAATATTTAATAGGCATCAGGTTAGTAAATACAAATGGCAACTTACAGACTATTAAGTACAAAAACAGCAAGCTTTAATGTTATTGACAAATGTTTAATAAAATAATAATAATAAAAACAACAAAAATAACATAAAATCACAAATAGCGAAATGATAAACAAAGTAAGGAAAAAACAACGTACATTGAGGGAACCTTACTAACTAAACACATTCACGTGCTAAGACACCCTGAAATCAATTCCACACCCCATCAATATGAGAATTTTACATTTTAAAATAATTTTAAACAATTAAATAAAAAGCCTTTTCTTTTCATTAATATGTAAAATAAAACTATTGATGGATAGAAGTATTGACCCTGCTACTGTAAGAACACAAACCAAGCAGTGACCTCTATTACATTGAATTATCGATGAAAATGATTTTAATAGACTTGTATAATTGCTTTTTAAAATTGAAACGTTTAAAAAAATGTAATTATAACCAATGATATTTGCTTGTAAGACTCATTCATCTTATTATCACATATTCATAAACCAATGTTAGAAACAACAATAAATATTGATTAATTCGTTTATTTTAAAACAGTTTTAACAATATTCGATATTTCGTTGCGAGGTCAGCTCGGTGGCGGTGCCTACTTACAGTTTGGAGCGCAGGTCGGATGCCCCAGCGGCTAATTGTCAAGATGGCTCTTCAAATCTGGAATATTATTATTATATAAATACAAGCAATCCGTTTTTAATTTTAATATATTTTTACAACATCAAGTTATCATTAAAAATAATGTTTACATAATTCATTGGACTTATAAAATTATATACTCTGCGTTCGATACTGGCTTGAAAAAGATAATATTTAAAAGTTATATACAGGCAAAACTGACGTCTTAAAAAATATTATGGAGACTATGGATACTAGTTGGAATGTGCACGAAAAAAAGATCAGTGTCCATTAAGAGTCTTGTTTACCATAGCTTGGTTTACTCATAGAATTAGAATATTCTTTTTTTCATTGCCTCTCATTTTATTATCAAATAAAAAAACTTTAACCTTAACTTTAGCATCCAATTGGATTCTGGATGGATCCAGTTTTTTTTGTTTTTTTTTAATTTTTTGATACTAAAAAAATTGGTGTGGGCATGGATCACTCGACATGTCTACAACACAATTTCACAATAAATATCTATTAAGCAAATCTCGTATATCAAGTAATTTGTCGCTATCTACACACTCGAACACTAAATGTTATCTTTACCAATATCTTCTTATCAGGTTCATTTAAATAATCAATATAACATTATTAGTTTAGTTTTATCACTTAACGAACAATTTAGCAATAAAGTGTGAGACAATCTTATTTACTGCTTTTTTTGCTATGCTATTAACCCTATTGGCTTTTACAGCGGGGACTCAAAGGAAGAGGGTACTTTGTCCCTGAAAAAATTACAAGCATAACGTAGCTGCTTGAGAATATAGAAGGTGGCGAGACATAAACCTCGGCTTACGGTCGTCGATCGGGCTCGGATCCTTATCCCTAGTGAAAACTAGGGATAAGGCTACTTAAAATAATTTTACTGCATTCACACTCTGTCGATTTATACATTTTGGATGCTGTAAATGCAGATATTATAAAGTTTCTTGAAGTCAAAGACAAGTTCAAAGTCATGAAATCTTTTATAATATTCAGGAAAATTACTATCCTTATCTATAATATCTATGGTGAAGATAAAAAATTATGTAAAAATGGAATTTCTATTTTATAAGCATTAAATATAACTAGGGAAACAAAATATCATAAAATAAATAGAATAAATGAAAACAACATTTATTTTCTAAATACCTCATGTTCATAGCGTTAGAGTTGCCTGGCTCGAGTTTGTATCCCAAAGTTTCGTAGAACTTAATAAGTTTATCTTTGCAGTCCAGCGACATTTTGTAGCAGCCGAGCTCTTGAGCCAATAACGAGACTGTTACGACGATTCTTTAAAAAAAATGGCACTTTTTTATTAATACATACAATATTTTTTACCAATAAATACAATTTTTTTTACCAATTCATACAATATTTTTTATAAACGTACATCACATGTCAAAACGCTTTTTATTTTCAAAGTTTTGAGCGATATATAAAAATTTGAAATCAAATTTTCAAACATGGATCAAAAAAATCATAAGCCTATTAATAAATATATTTTTATTACTTTTTAAAAACCACTTTTTGTAAAATAAAGAATTTTATTTTATCTAATCTTAATTGTATTTTATCAATTATTCTGAACCAAATTATAATAAAATAATAAAACGAATACTTTAATTTATGAATAAAAAAGCATGTTAATAAAATACCTATAAGCAAGTAACTTACAATTTCCCTAGTTGTTTTCCTCTATATGTGTCGTTTACCACTACATCTTCAAGACGGCCTCTCTAAAAAAAAATTCAACATAAAACCATTAAACATAAATTTATACAATTTAAATAACTAAAAAATAATTATTAAACTTAATATTTTTTTTATTTAATTTCCACATATATCAAACCTGTACATTTTAAGTTTTTTTGGCTAGGAAATGCAAATATGCAATAAGATATGTAATATGTATCAAATATTATTAATTCTAGCTTACATTTAGATTAGATTCTAGATTAGATTCTACCTCTTGATTGATTGCCTCTCCTGTAATATCTTAAAAAAAGAAAATATTTCATTCTTACACCAAATTAGCTATATTACACCACATTGATAGTTTTATTACCTTAGGCACTCAGTTTTTTTTTTCAAATGAACTTTATTGCAAAGGCACTCAATGTCATATGCAACTCTTTTTTATTTTTATTTGACCACAGAACTAATATAGCTTATAATTAGATAATAAAATAACTTTAAAACTTACGACAGAGCAGTTGTGGATGAATTTCTGTTCAATGGTAAGCGTTGCAGCGCCAATAATTTTCGATATGCGCTTGTCTTCGATCACAGTTACGTAGTAACCCCCAGCACTCTTCATTTGTGTAAATCTCTCTTGAAGTAAACATATATTATTAATATTAATAATATTTCTTAGCTTCAGCAGGGTAGGCAGAACTTAGTGTTAAGACATTTCGGTCCCCATGCTCCGTCCAATTTTCAAGACATTGCGTTTTGAGTAACAGTGTGGTACTGAGAGTAAGGCGGCATTTTCCACCAGAACAGGGAAATGAAAATTTATACTAATATAAACGAGCTGAAGTTTGTTTGTTTGTTTACACGCCAAGATCTCTGGAACTACTACAATTACTTTTGTTTTTTTTGTATGAAAGCTACATTCTTCATGTGCAGTTGCGGTTGCAACTTTGCGGTTTAATTCTTAGCCTTAAATAATGAAATAATAATAATAATAACATCGTATTACTTTAGCCGCGCGACAAAAAATGATTCCATCATCAAGGAAATTTTATGAAGATAAGCTTTGTCTTTTATAGCATGTAAATTGGACGTATACTTTTCGAGAAAATGTAAAATTAAAATAATTTAACGTTCTGTTTACGGCCGCAAGCATAGGCTCGAGTACCGCGGGGGGCGCCCTTTCCGCCGCTTTCATCCTCGCAAGCAGTCGCGTAATGCTTGCACTTTCTCAAAATTATGAAAAATGATTAAATGTATAAATTATATAATTAATCTTATGGCAAATTCTGCATAATAGACTCAAAAAAGTTAAATTATTGGAATTATTTTTAGTTAGACTTACATATCTCAAATGCAAATAAAAGCATCATATACATACTCATATCATAATCAATTAAAAAAATTATTATTGCTTACAAAATAACCTTGGAATATTGCAATTTTTTTGTAATTTAATTGAAATTCCTAAGACTTGTCTATTTTTAAATTATCATACTGACTTATTGCGTATGTAACAAACATTTTGCAATAATTTTGCCTTTCACTTGAAAGTATGTCAGATTTTTTAATACACACTATTATATTTGTACTTTTAACATATTATATCATCCATTAATTTAAACGCAAAACTGTTTATTTTTACACACAATAGAGCTTCACACATGTAGAGAAAACCTAGTGACAACACACTCTATTCTATGATTTCCACCTTTATTCTAGACCAGATTGTGAAGTTAACCTCACAATGTTTCTTACACAGTCAGGAAGGCAGTTTATCTTGGCAGAATGTGAATATGAAACCCATGAATAGGATTTTAACGCACAAATATTACATTTTGTAATCAGACACTGTTCCACTAGGCCACAATTGTCTCAATCTTACTTATAAATCTTTAAAAAAAAACTAAATATAAATATCTACAAACAGGTTTTATAACAAAAAAAACTAATTTTATTGCATTGTTAATGAGCAGGAAGAACTAGTTGTAAATGTCACAATAGTAGCCCATACTGGTTTTAAAAGGCCATACAAATCAAATGTCTCTAATGACCTTTACATTCTTTTGTGGAATAGTAATTTTTTAAGCATTGCTTATAAAACATTGTTTTTATTTTGCTGGACATGAAGTAACCATTGTTTAATATCATGTTATGTTTTTTGTATAATTATATTGATTGTATTTTATATTCAGCCTACAATATACTCTATTAAATAACAAAAGAGGTGATTAAATGATCAAATGACATGTATCTTTTTTTGACAAATGTTTTAGATAATGAATTTAAAAAAAATGAAGGAATTCTATATTTAAATCAAAATATTCTAATTTAATCGTTTTAAACATCATTAATTAGTTTTGTTTTTATTATATTAAGCACATAATTTACCAATCATTGATAATGAATAATTAATTTCAACCTTAATTAAAAAATTTATAACATACCATCAAACTGTTTTCTAGTAATATTTCCCGTACTTGTAAGTTGGCTAAGTAACTGGAGAAACCCTTTATCATAATCAGCCCTTTGTAAAGGTCTTACAACCATCCAATCTTCACCTGGCTGTGCAGCACTTATGGGAGGGTTAAACTTAGCTGGACTCCTGCTGAAGTCCAACTTTAAAAGAATTTCTGGACAATATAAATATTCTGAATAGCCATCCTATAATAAAAAGAAATATCTTGTAGTAATTATATTTTTATTTTTTTTAGCAGTTCCAATAAATTTTAATGCTGGGCAATGGGTATACATAACAATGCATACTGTTAAGTGGCAAAATTGAACTCTATATTTCAACTAAGTAAATAAATATTTTTTTATTGAATAAATCAAACAAGTGAAATTTGAATCCATATTAAATATATTCAAAAATACCCTTTTGGAATTTGTTCCAACAGAGTCAGAGATTGTAAAAAAATATTGCTTTAAATAAGAAAACTTTATGAAATTAATTAATGAATTCCTTACCTCGATACCATGTTTTTCCATACCCATTTTTGTTAGTTAATTGAGTTATCACTGAAATTACACAATTAATAACACATGTTTCGTTAAAAATATTCCAACTAAGTCAACGTCGTCGTGGCAAGAGCGACATAAGCGCAGTTATCACCGGTCTTCTAAGAATGTCAATGGAAATGGAATCTAGTTTAATTTTACGTCCGCCAGCAGCCAATATTAATAATTGATTGGTTATATTTGAAAAGCTTTACGCGTTAAAATATTCGTATTGGTCACAAATTTAACACGAAAAGTGAAAGTAAATTGTAATACTGTCAATATACAACGCAATACGTATAAAGTGTATATTTAAATTCTGAATTATTTAAGGTAACACTCAATTAGATCGTTACGTGGAGGGTACTTAAAGAGTCAATATATGATAATCATGAATATCTAATATGAAATATCTTTAATTGGTATCAACTGTGAAACATCATGTATGTATTATTGTATATAATGTAAATTTGACATTTGACATTGAACTTCAAGAGGTTAAAGCCGGTACACACTATGCTTAAATTACTTAAGGGTTTAGGTTTAAAAAATTAAATAAAAAATATTTAATTTAAAAATTTGAAAAAATAGATATGAAATGTTTAATTTATATTACTAATATCTCATCTAATTAATTAATAATGTACGGTATGTATTAAAGTTGAAACAGTATTCATAGAACAGCTGATTCTGACGTTTCTGAAAGTTCCTATATATCAATATAATAAACGTCAACTAGACATGAAAACTGAAAACTAGATGTCAACAGTATATACTACATAAAATAGGGTTATAGTTAAAAAATAAATTAATGAAAATGAATTAAATTTTACACACATTTTCGATACAATGGCCCTGTGTAAAAAAATTTGTGTACATGACGTAGTACAAACGTATCGATTGTGTGCAATTTATAATAAAACACTCTTAAAAATCTTAGCGCCAGCTAATAAATTACCACAACGATATCTTTTTTGGGAAAGAGAGCGGAAAGGTGGATATGACACAAAAGAAAAAGTTTCTCCAATTCAACACATCAAACATGGCTTTCAAGAACTTAAAGGTGAAATAAAATTATGGACTCAAGAAGCCAAGGAGACTTTAAAAGCCGATCCTTTATTAATTGCCAGACCAGGTCAGTAATAATTGGAAAATAATGAAAAAGCTTTTCATTTTATTAAAAAGAAATATTGTGCCCAGGGGCACAAACATGATAACAACAATGATATGTTAATGGGATAGGTTGTGGATTCGATTCCCACTCAAAGAAATGAAATATTTCATATTTGCACTTTTTTGCTCTGGTGTTGAGGGAAAATTACTATCAAAATTACAATAATATTTATTACCATTATATTCTGAAAAAGGGTAACTGTGTTTTATCTGATAACTATATGATAAATTCTTTTTGTTGGCTTCTTGTAATTCAATTACAGTATTGTCAATTAGTCAAGTCAAGTTAATATAAAGCACAAACTATGATCAGTCAGAGGCCAGTTCATTCCAGTTTCATTTCCTAGACTGGGAATCAAACCCACTACCTGTCACGTTTTCAGTCTCACTTTGTGCCCCTGCATCATCACTCTAATTGTATATATATATATAAAAATAGTATAATATTACATTATTATCTGATATTATAATTATATTAATCTTGTAATTAAAGCATTTATATAAAATATATATATACAAACAAACTTAAACATAATTCTATATATTATGAATTATTTTTTTAAAGCAAGATCTCAAAACTTTAAGTGAAATATTTATTTATATTTATATTTCTATTTCTTTGCTTTGGTTTCAAGGCAAAGTGTGGCATTGAGTTCTGCCACTTAACACACAATGCCTCCAAGATTTGGCAGAAAGTGAGGAACAGTGTCTTAACACTAGGTTTCCTGTGCCTGTGCTGTGTGTGGGATACAGTTTGAAGCTGATTTTTTTAATCTCTAAACTTAGCTTGAATGAATGAATGGAAAACTTCATATTATGATATATTAATATCAATTTACAGTTATATAAAATTTAATCAAAAACAATATTGAGTTCATGTGTCTCATTGTATGTATATAATGGATATACATACAATGAGAACCATTAAAATTGTTATTTTTTTTTCTTAATATTATGTAATTTAATATAATCTTTAGCATAAAAGCATGAAAAGGAAAAGTATAACGTGATTGACAAAACAAAACAACTATTTCCTATACACCATGGTGCCTTATATTAGGTTTAAAAGGTTCAACTCAAAATTTTTCAAAATTGATATAAAATATTTATCCAAAACTTCATCTTTTATTGTAAAACTTCGCGATTTACGTATTTAGTGAGTAATGTGTATTTTGCAAGACATTTTAAATTATAATCATTTTGTTAGGTTATAATGTTTTGATAATATTATCATTAGCTAATCATTAAATAATTTTGTTTATAAGGCAATACGTAAATAATAATTATATAATTACGTTTAATGTATACAAACAAACTATATATTTCGAGTATTTAATAACATTCGTGTACTTTGTTCGCGCCTGGCAACTTAAGAACTTTATTTTTAAATTTGACATGTAATTGTAAATGTCAAATTCCTAGCTGTCGGCCCCCGGCTGTCGCTTTCAAAACTTTATCCGTTACGTGACTACAAGCAATCTTTAAGCGTATACATATATTCGGACTTCAAATTTCTTCAAAGTATTGTTTAATAGGGAGTTACAGTTATTTAGTGTTACAGTTAACAAATGCATCCAGGTGCCTAACTGTAGATGATTTTACAATAATGAAAAACGTATTTTAAATAATATAATATTACATATTTCCCAGTTTTATATAATTTTTTTGATTGCACAAAGGACGAAGGTGTTAAATATACGGATAAAATGCTGTCTTCAAGATCGAGTACTATAAATTCTGAAGGAAGTTTTTTAACTCCTGTATCTTCTGTCGGTGACCTCATGGCATTGTCACCAAAAAGGTCTACGGAACTTTCTGAACAGCCAGATGTTACCAGCGATCTATTAACAGGCGATGAGTTTGATAGTGTTTGCGATATTACCATGCAGGAAGTTCCTATGTATGACGACATGTTTATTGATGCAAATAGTTTAGATTATTTGGTAAAATGTGCTGAATCTAATCGACAACATAACCTTGTGGATAGAGGCAAAGAAAGTCTTTTTGTTAAGTTTGATCCTCTTTATGCAAAGCAAATTTTACAAACAACTGATTCTGCTGAACTAACACTTCAATCTTCAGACCAAGACACGGGATATGATACAAGTAGTGCCACTTCAGTTGTAACAGATAATATAATGACTACTCCCAAACATTCTTTATCTGCAAGTGCAGTTCTTCCTAAATGTGGAAAAGAAAAACCAACACAAGTAGTGCCACCTGTTGTAAGCGTTGATCTCCTTAAGGTCAATACTGTGGAGACTAAATCTACACCAGCACTTACTCGCAGTGTTTCTGCAATTTTACCATCAAGCCATGTAGCCACTGACAGATTAATAAGTATATCAGGAAACACTCCTACAGCTGCGCCAAGAAGTCCTCGTCATAAACATTACGGGACACCAGAAGTGGATCGCTTACAATCTTTGAGAGTTATTTTACAAAATCAAGATCAAGAAGTCTTACAATTGAGACATGAAAATAGAGAATTAAAATCATCTTTGCAAGATATACAACATAACTTTTCAAGAACAAAAGAAGAATTGGAAAATAAAATCAAAATGCTAATTGACGAAAGAGATGCATTGTTGGTCAAGGAAAGTAAATTAGTAGAACAAGTTAATGGCAAAACTTTAAGTAATAAACAAATGTGCATAGTTATGGAAGAATATGAGAAAACAATTTCTTCATTAATTGGTGAGCAACAAAAGGATAAAATACAAACAGAAGATACTTTGGACAAGTTAACACAGGAAAGGGACCAAGCATTGAACCACCTATCGAGCATGGAGTTTTCTTTCAATGATCTCTTGACAAAGTATGAAAAATGCAAATTCTTATTATTAGATACTAAAAATAGAGAGAAAGTATTTAATCTTAAAATAAATGAATATGAAGAGGGGATGAAGAAATATGAAGAATTATATAACACTCTAAAACATGTGACTGCAGAAAATTTGGACAAAGCTAATGAGACACTTGAAAATATAAAAAAAACTCATAATTTAGAATTAACCAAAATGAATGCAGCAATTAAAAAACATGAAATAACAATCTCATCACTTCAAGAATCATTGACTCAAAAGACGAGGGATAATGAGGAATTAACTAGAATATGTGATCAACTAATTAATGAAGTGCGCTGACAGTTTGAATTAAAAAAACTTGACTTATTTGATATATTTTTTAAATTTGTTTATTCATTTAATTTTCACCTTGTTACTTAAAAAAATAACAAGAAAGATTTGTCAAATTGTTGTTGAAATTACAATGAGACAGAGTTTTATAATTTTTATTTGTTATGATTTTCTATGGCATTGTCTGAATATTGACAGGCTTTTTGTGGTGGTGCTTATTAAGGTCTTATAATTAAAAATTGTTAGATTAGTTTTAGGCTTAAAAACTGTCTGCTTTGCTGAATCTCATGTTTTTCATTAAGACAAATTTTTAATCATTTGGACTTAGTATTATATCTTATTAGTAATTAAATAAAGACACTTGTATTTTGAAGTATCTGTGAAATAAAAATATTTAAATAAATACTTGTCTTATTTATTAGAGACAAACTGACAACTTAGAACATCGAAAATGGTATATGTACATGTAGTAGTATAATAGGTACAAAAGTAATACATATAATCTTTCAATTTAGTTAGTCCTACAGGTATATGTAAAGATTGTTTTAAATTACTTGTTTGCTTTTTATTTTTGTAGTATATTATTATATAAATATTGAATACTAAACCATAATGATAATTATTAAACCTAGCTTCACTAATGATAATCCCTTGTTTTCTTATTTGATGATTTTTTTAATTCACATTTATTAGTAGACCAGTTGAAGGATAATATTCGTCGCGCAAGCTATTTTATGATTTTATACAAAATACTAGCGGACCCGGACGCGGCTACGCCTGCTTCAACTATAAGAATATTTATTAAATATATTTATGAAATTATTTTAAATTTTCAATAGAATTAGTAATAAATATATAAGCTTGAATAATCGAAAAGAAAAATAAGTAGAGACATATTGAAATGAACCAACAAAAGGATTAAAAGGATAGGTTTACTTAATATTTAAAAAAGTACCTAAAGTTTTCCGTGCGTGCGTACTTAGATATCGATTCAATGAAATAACTAAACATTTCTCTCCATTAAATAGGATAATTTTAGCGGGCAATATCAAATAAAATAAGAAGAGAACCAAAGTGTAGCTTAAATTAATTATAAACAGCAAATAATTACATAAAAATTAACAATAGTTCGAATATGTATGAAAA
>DWNA01001353.1:0-15079 GCA_018249835.1 Heliconius besckei | reverse complement strand
AGGTCTAGACCGACCACGTAAGTATTAGATACGGTAGATCTGCACACGCTTAGCTTATCACAATAAAAAATGCTTGTCTATATCATAACAATTTTTAACCTTTGCTAATTATGCCCCCCATAATTGTAATAAAAATAATAATAGAATGATTGATTTTTTTTGTTTAGGCAATGTCATTTGTAGGCTGTATAATGTTATAATTGTGCTTTATGGCATATTTTGAGAATTAAAAATATATAAGATTTTTGACAACTTATAATTATAAGCAAAGTTGCTTTTATACATGGGAGATTTATTTATGATAATATTGATTTTCTGCTCTTTTCTGTACTTGAAAATAAATATTATTTTTCATAACTTCACGCTGTTACCCGCATATAGCAGGCTAGTGAACCTAGGGAACCTAGTGCTAATACGCTCCATTTCCCAAGCACAATTAAGTTTTTGAAACATTGAATGTTAAATGGTGGCCCTCAACGATCCGCTTTGTCCTGTTACCAGAGCTTTGAAAATGATTAAATAATACATTCCATTCGAGTCTTAATTGAACCCACAACCATCGCGATTTAGTAACACGATGTAGCACTGCGCCACGACGGCTTTTCTGGGACGACCGGACCGGGAAATGGAATGTCTTAACGTTTCCAGGTTCCCTCTGCCTACTGCTATATGCGGGATACAGCGTGATAGTAAACAAAAATGCCATATTATATAATACAAGATGGATTAATAAACATTGTAATAAAATGTTTTAATTAAGGGGCCAGGTTTTACACTTCAGTACACTACACTACACTTCAGGGGTTTTACACTTCAGTGCATTCACGAAACTAGAAAGTGAACATTTGTACACAACTTATGACAATTCAATGATTATTGTTGTATTTTTTTTCTTTTAAAGACCAAAGTGCTAACTTTTTGTATTATTTTTTGTGAAAAAAGGTATAAAATAAGTTTTGTGTTATCTGTGTATTTTAATAAGTTCTAGTATATAAGAATGTTTTTACGTGTCAAAGGAAGGTTATTTATTATTCTACACATTTGTTACTTAGTATTGTATTTTTTTTATGAAATTTTGCAAGCAAATGAAATAAATTATAAAATGAATGCCGTGCCTGGGTTTTGCAAAAAAAAAAACAACTAAATGCTTACTTGTGTAAATTGCTTTAAGGTGTTTCAAGAGGCGCTGATTTTAATATTTTATACAAATAAATGTCACCTTTTTATAAGGCAGCGCTTTAGTTAGCGGAACCTAACGCTCAAACGGCAACAAAACCACCGGAACGGAAACAAACATTATATTTTAAACATTATTAATATTTTAATAATAATTAATTAAGCATTCAAATAATATATAAATGTTTGTTTTCTAATTAAATTATTCGTATCTAACATATTACGGTTATCAATAAGGGTGCGGCGGAAGGCGTCGCCAGCGCAGACAAAGGCAGGCACTTTGTCTATGTCGAGGTAATATTATACTTTATGAAAAATTAATTAAAAGCACTGTACATATGTATATATGAGCACGATTGTCAGATTTTATTTTTTTATTGTAATTTTTGTATGTGTAACTCCGAAAATCACGTATTTCTACCATTACGTACCAATCGCAGCAGTATTCACCCAGTAGGTACCCTAAGGTACCCGAACCCGAAATAGATATTCGGAGTTATACAAAAGCTCTTTATGTTATCTTAGTTTAAATGCTTGAAATTTCATTTTTAATCTGTTCTACTTGTAATGTAGCATTTTGTTTATATATTAAAAGATTTTTTTAACGCAGCAGTGATTCCGTAATATTTCTTAATAAACTGCTAGAGCTATAGTCAAACCGAAAGATGTCAGTTAACATTTGTCTTTAAACCATATGTCCCAGATGAATCTTGAGCTTGAGCTTATTATTTTTAATATAATAAAAAATGTCGATTATTAAGTGATCGGTAGATCAGGAAAGCAACCTGACTTCATTTTTATATATACAAAACTCAATTTAAATATAAAAATACATAGAGAAGTTTTCCAATATGTTAATATATTAATAAACAGAAATATTATCAAATATTACATACCCTATTTTTAATGTATTTTTTTATTGTCAGTATTAAATATATTATGTACTCTTGATATCACTATTGTTTGTTTAATCTTTGCTTGTTTATTTTTTTATTTCTCATCTTTTTAGTCTGTAGTATTCTTGTTGTACAAATTGTATTACTTATATATAACTTGAATTGCACCTTTATAGGCTCATTTTATTTTATATTCACACTTCTTAAGTATTTTAGGCAGTGGGCAGAGAGGATCTACTCGTAAATTACAATATTTTTTTCACTTTCTGTCCATTTAAAAAATGAATTTACATTTAAAGGGGCCCATTAAACCTTACATTTCTGTTGCAAGTTAGGCCAGTGAGGCTAGACAGAGATTCCAACGTGTTTATAGTCACATGCCCTTTCGCCACGACTGGTCTCAAGATTTGTCAATAAAGTCTCAGATTTATAATTTTTTAACAAAGGAAGTGTTTAATCTTAAATCTAAGCAATTATTATAACCAGTATATTCCTTATTAATTGGGTATATTGTCCGCTTTGAGTATAAATCTACTAGATCTGGTTTTTTTTCATTATGTACATTTTTATACCATTCGAAAGCAATAAATATACACAAAATCTCTCAAAGTCTCTCTTGATAATTTGTTAATAGGCTGTTAGCAGGTTTATACTCTAAGCCGACGATATATTGATTATTCACTTTGCCTTTTTACATTGCAAGTAGTATCGCACTTAGCAAATAAGGTAGAGGAAACCTAGTGACATAAGACACTACGTTCTCTACTTTACTCATATTATTTTCTATTATTTATTTATTTATTTTATAGACACATAACTGGCTATATGTAGCCATTTGTTGTATGCATTTTTATAAGAGTTTCCATTGGTAAATAGTTCCAGGACCTCCCTGGCGAGTAGTCGTCAGTCCCTTACTTCTTACGTGTCGCCTACTACTGAAAGGGCGACGTCGCCGGACCTTACTGGCAAAAGGGCATCTTTTGTGGAGGTACTTTATACCTATATATATTTTTTCTCATGATTGTAACATTTTTAAAATGACACACACTAAGAAAAATAAGACTGTCCTGGAAATCGTTCCAACAGATTTTTCCTACTACGTCAATTTTTTTTAAGCTGTATCCCTCACAATGCAGGGTAGGCAGAGGGAACATAGGCACCTAGTGCTACGACACTTCCGTTCCCCACTTCCCGTTGAATTCTGAAAGTGTTGAGTGTTGGAATGCAACGCAGCGCTTTGCCTTGTTACCTCCTCGAGTGAGAAACGAAAGTGTCTTAATGGGGACGGAGTGTGTAACAGTAAATTCCCAGGTTTCCTCTACCTACTTTGCTCTGTGCGGAATACAATGTGAATCGAAAAAAAAGAAAAAAACTTAGATTTAATTTATTTAGATATGAAAAATTCAAATTATATATATGAAAATTAAAACAAAGTCTACCTTGTAATATTTTATCGGAAACAGCCATATGAATATTTTCACTTGTATTTTGTTAACGAAATAAATATAAAAAAGGTTTTTCTTGTTTGGTCTATTACAGACGGGTTTCGTGGAGACCCTAACACCTCAGTTCACGCCGGGACAAAGTTTGACATCCCCTCAACCAGTCTCCACAGCTGTCGAGGATAAACTGGCGAATATGCAAGCTCAGCAGGAGGTTAGTTGTTTTTTTTAAACACTCTTATATCAATTTTACCTATATTTATTTATCTTTTTCTTTAGCTTCATGCATATAGCAGGGTAAGTAGACGGAACCTACTGTTAAGATATTCCGTTCTTCACTTTCCGCCCAATTTTTGAGACGTTGTATGTTGAGTAGTGAAACTCTACATTGTACTTTATAATTATTGCCCCAAGTGGAAATCAAACCTACAACCATCGTGATAAGAATCAGCTAATTGAATTAAACAGTTATTTTACAGCAATATCTTCGCATGCAATATGGTTATATTAACAGCTTTTTTATTTATAATTTAAATAATACACACACTAAATGTTAAGGAAATTTTCCAAAATAGAATTGTGAAAACTGCATTAAAATGGGTTTAGCCGTTTCTTAGATTAGCGTGAACAAACGCACAGCCAAACAGACCAACGGCGCGGTGTCGAGGCAAAAGCGAGGCGTTGAGTTCTACCATTCAACACGCAATGCCAAATTATCCAAAATTCATATAAATCAATTAGATAACTTATCTATATTATAAATTTTAATAAAATATTTTTTATATGAGTTAAATTCCTTTTTTTTAAGAAAACGGCACCGTTATTTAGAAATTATTAGTTCCGTAATATAATATTTTACAATAAAATCTATGAAATAATAATATCTCGATAGCAACCGCGTGTGGTTTTTGCTTTATTTATAACCATTTATAAATGGTCGGTGCAAAAAAATAACGTGTTTTCAGTTCGTATTTCTAAATATTAATTATTTTTTATATTACTTTTTTTACCGTTTACTTGCTTTGGTGTTAAAAAATGTGATGTAGATGTTCGAAAAGCTTCTTATCACTATCAATCTGTAAGTAAATGAAATTTTAAAGTTGAGACTGTAGTAGCGCAGCGGCACAAAGGTGTGACTGAAAGGCGACATTTGTGGGTTCGATCCCGACTCGAAAGAATGAATTATTATTTATTAATATTTTCATCTCTTGCTCTGGCACCAAGGCAAAAGCCCAGCGATAAGTTCCGCTATTTAACACGCAATTCAGAGGAGAGCGAGGAACTGATTGTCTTAACGCAAGGTTCATTCTGCCTTTTCTGCTGTGTGCGGAATACAGCGTAACGCTGATTTACTTGATTTTATTTTAAATTTTCAATATGCGGCGATAAGTACCGCCACTCAACAGGCAATGCCTCCTGGATTCGGCGGAAAGTGGGGAACGGAAATGTCTTAATGGGAATGGAGTGTCTAAACATTAGGTTTCCAGGTTCTCTCTGTCTACTTGCCCCGTAATCATTAAATACATACTCGTAAAAACAAAACTATTTTTTCAACAGATTGTAGCACTAAAATCAGAAGTAGAAGATCTAAAAGAGAAATTAGAAACCCTTAAAGTGCGTCGCGCTGAAGACAGGGAAAAATTAAGAGAATTCGAGAGAGTTAGACTACAAATGGACCAGGCCAACGAGTTCAAATCCAAGATAATGGAGTCGCAGGCGCAGTTGCAGAGGGACCTACAGAGGGCAAAGCAGGAGGTGAGTGGATGAATGGCCGTTCTTTGAATCTTTTTTTAGGTTTAACATTTAAAAAGTTTTTTTTTTCACATTTAGGATATCTTCTTGGTTTTCTAAAAAAGTAATTTAAGTTTTAGGTTAATTTTTTTCCATACAAATTACTTTCTTTTTGTTGTAAAGGAGTCGTTAGTTTTGTCGTTGACAGTGTGAATTTTTAGAGTTCCTTTTGTTCTCCGTTTGTCGTCCGTTGCCGTTTTCAAGACCATTTATCTAGAGATCGCGTGGAGGTATTTAGCTGAAATGAAATCAAATATTCAAATCTACAGTTTCTTGAAGCACAGAAAAAACCTGGCTTCTAAGTCAACAGCAATAAATATAAAAAATATAGAAAGATATGGCGCAAAGTGACAACTTATAATACAAATAAAGGAAAAGAGTTAAAATTTATAGATATTTTATAGAAAAAAAAACCATAACTGCAATTGGTACGGAAGCCTCTACTTTGCGCTCCCCTCTCCTTCCTATGTCCTTGCACATCAACTTTGTGTCAACATTGATAAGTGTCAACATTGATAAGTGTCAACATTGATTAGTTAACATAATTAATCAAATTAAATAAATCAACTTCACGCTGGCAGAGGGAACCTAGTGTTAAGACACACCCTCCAGAGCGAAGAAATGAAAATATTATTAAATAATAATTCATTCCCTCGGGTGGGGATCGAACCCACAATCTTTGCGTTACAGTCACACCCTTGTGGCCCTGCGCCACGGCGGCCTCAAATAACTTAATATATACATATATAAATAATTGTTTCAAGGTCCGCGAAGCCCAAGAGGCTCTAGAACAGCACAACGATGAAACAGCCGAACTACAAGAAGCAGCAGAAATGGCGGCCCTCGATAAAGAAATGGCTGAGGAGAGAGCTGAGGCGTTACAACTTGAATTAGAACAGTGTAGGGACAAGCTGGAGGAAGCCACTTTGGATTTACAGCTTATGAGGGCCGAGATGGAAGCTGGTGGGAATATACGTAAGTATATTATCGATTTAAACTCGAACTATTTCATTTTTAGAGGAATTGAGTATTGAGTGGCAGGACTCATCGCCACGCTTTGTCTCTACAATTTAATTTAGTAATGTATTTTTTTCTCAGGCATAAAAATGTTAGGCCGTCTGGTGCAGCGGCACAAGGGTGTGACTGTAATGCTACGGTTGAGGGTTCGATCCCCACTCGAGGAAGAGAAATATTTATTTATATTTATATTTCCATTTCCTTCACTCTGGTGTCGAGGCAAAGCGAGAGTGTTGAGTTCTGCCACTCAACACGCAAAGCCTACAGAAATTGGCAGAAAGTGGGGAACGGAGTGTCTTAACACTAGGTTCCCTCTGCCTACCCTGCTGTGTGGGATACAGCGTGAAGCTGATTTGATTTTTAAAAATATTATATAGATGAAATTATTACTTATCTTAATCGGTGGAGGCTTTTTTAAAAACTAATTCCTAAAGTGTTCTTTTAAACTGTTCTGTCTTTTAAAACTCACTTCCAGACACGACCGCTCTATGTTTAACATTATATCTAAATAAATAATTAATATACAAGTATTTTATATGTATAATGATATTTTATGCACATTTTATTTCTTTTTATTAAGAAAAGTCTTATTGTTGCAAAACTTTAATAAGATAATTTTATAGTTAAATTTAATTATTTGACTTTTAGTTTTTATTTGCATATAAATATATTATTTTTATTTATAGAAATTAACAATCAACTTAAGCATGTACGTATATAAGTATTTATATTATAATTATATTGTTTTGTGTTTTAATCATTTGCTTCACACATTCTTTTAGATTTTTATTTAGTTTTATAAACTCTTTTTTCATTTTAATTTATTTCTTTTTGTATTTCATATACTCTATCCATAGTATTTAAATTATTATCTACCTTTTTCAAAGAACTAAAAATTAGATTTAGTAGAAAGGTAGAAAAGGTAGAATTTTTTTTAATATAATTGTACATTTTCATGACATAGTATTAACAATTATTTTTTATATATAAACAATCTTTTGTGATAATCATTTAATATTTTTTTATTGATAGTGAATGTGTGAAGTGTTTATTTATGTTTATTTTACGCATGTTTTGTTTTTGTGTCATACCTCTATCTGCCAAAAGACTCTGTGACAGTGATAAATCTCATAAAACTATGACTGAAAGATATAATAATTCCCTAAGTAAATACGACGATTCGATCCCAATTCAGGGCCTTAAGATTTATTTTATTTTACTGGTCTAAACGTGCTGTTGAATTAAGTAACTCAACATTTAAATTCATTTCATTCGTATTTGGGAGAAAATTAGAAAACCGAGTGTCGCACCAGTCGTGACATAAAATGACGTTCACTACTGTTGAATGAATGACTGACAAACACTATCTAATCATGTGAATGACGTTATAATGTAATGTAATGTTTGTCAGTAATGTAATAACTGACAAACACTCATAATGACTGACAAACACTCATAATGGCTGACAAACACCTGGAATGGCTTTCAAATGAACAATAGTGACTGAAACATAATGACTGACACACACAAACGCTGACGGCAGTAGAGGACCAGCATGTGTAAATAGCGGCGTGTCTGACCAGAGCACCCGTACGCAGCGGCCGGTATCAACGAGGGTGCGACGGGGTACGAAGTGAGACAACTGCAACAACAGAACGTGAGGCTTAGAGACACGTTGGTCAGACTGAGGGACTTATCGGCGCATGATAAACACGCTATGCAGAAGATGCAAAAGGTAAGCCTAGTGGCCGTGGGGTAAGCTAGGGTAAGGCTGAGGTAAGTTTAAGGTAAGTTTAGGGTAACACTTTTAGTTTACCTGCTTTATTGCACAGCACAGAGATAATTTAAAAGTTATTGCCGGCATCGGCTTTTTTAAAGCTTCTGCTTGTGTCTCGCACATAGCCGGGTAGGCAGAGGGAACTTTGTGTAAGACATTCTGTTTCCATTAAGACACTTCTTTTCCTAATTTTCCGTTGAGCTCAGGAAGCATTGCTTGTTGAGTGTCGGAACTTAACGCAGTGCTTTCCCTCTTTCCGTCTTAGCACGGAGTTCTCTCTGTGTACCTTGCCATCTGCGGCATATAGTGTGAAAATGACGTTCTGCTAATTAGCCATGACGACTGACCCATATAGGGGTCGTAATGGCGAATTATATTATATGTGCAATAAAGAATATACTATTTTATTTGAACCAATAAATCTTGTATGTTTGTTTATTTCATTAACTTTTTTTGCAGGATCTAGAACAATATAAATCAGAAATAGCTGAACTAAGTCGCACAAAAGAAAAGCTTTCGGCGCGCGTGGAAGAATTGGAAGCTCAAGTAGCTGATCTTAGGGAACAGGTGATTACTATTTATGTAATATTTTTTTAAATTTAGTTTATGTATTCGTTTTGGGACTAAACTTAACACTAAATTCTTAATTTAAGTCCCTTTAAAGTTTTTATAGGTAATTGCAACAGAGTTTTCGATCAACATTATAGATTAGTGGTGATTTTAATTGGACCTGCATTGAGTGAAATCATAGTAAATAATAATATGCTTTAAGAAAAAAAACGATATTTTGTTTTAGAAAGTGATTTACAGCAATGTAATTTAGTACTTAACAATAAGCAATGGATTCTAGACCTTGTTTTGTTAGATTCTCCGTTCTTCTATCTTTGTCTGTTCTGCAGAAAAGTCGCAAGCATCTCTGTGCAATATTGACTCTTTGCTTTAAACCTTTTTTTTGTGTTTTGTATTAAGTAATTCTGAAATTATTGTTTAATTATAATTGTTTTGAACCTGAATATAGCAAATGCATGTAGTGCTCGCTTCCAACGGGCTATGTGTAAGTGCAAGAATTTGGCGTATATTACGAATAACTCTTACAATGTAATCTTCTTCTTCTTCTCAGTCGTTACGCTCTTGACAGAGCGGTCGTGGCCATCACGTAGTCACGTTTTTGGCTTTCGTTATTCTTGCCACAGTTTCACGCCATTTCCTTCTGTTGGTCGCCATTCTAGTGCACTTATGCAATTTACCGCCCATTCTGATTTTACTTGGTCAGTCCATCGCATGGGTGATCTACCTCTTGGTCTGGTACCATTTACTCTGCCTTGCACCACGAGTCGCTCTATGGAGTCGTTTCCTTTTCTGGAGATGTGACCGAAAAACTTAAGCATGCGGGTTTCTACAAGAGCTCTTTGATGCCAAGTTCTTGGAATATGGACACATTGTAACGGAACTCTGTCCACGATATCCCGAGCATCTTCCTCCAGCACCATATCTCCATGGCATCGATCTTCTTCTTTTCCGCTTCCCGCACGGTCCATGTCTCGGCGGCATACAGAAAAATAGGGAAGACGAGTATTCGGATCAATCGTATTTTGGTGTTTTTAGTGATTTTCCTATTCTTCCATATGTTCCTAAGCCTTTCCACAGCGTCACTGGCAATAGCCATGCGTCGTTTTATTTCCTCCATGCATCCGCCTTTGTTTGTGATTAAAGTCTCAAGGTATATATAGGACTGGACAACTTCACAAAACGCAATATGAGTCACTTTTGGCGAGTTATTGTTGGCGCGATCCACAATCATCATCATTGTTTAACTGCGATTGACCTTTAATCCAAACTGAAGGCTGACATATTCCATCTTTTGAAGCAGTTCTTCCATATGCTGAATACTGGACGCCAATAAGGTTGTGTCGTCGGTGTAACGCAAGTTTGCAATATTGTAGCCACCAACCGCTATACCATCTGTCCAGTTCTCAAGGGTGATACGCATTATAAGCTCAGTGTAAGCGTTAAAGAGGAGCGGTGATATTATGCACCCTTGACGGACACCCACGCTTGGATGGAAGTTGCATGATAGTATGCCGTCCGTTCTCACTGAGGCAGTTTCTCCTTCGTATAACTGTCTAAGAAGGTGTACTAAATGCTTTGGTGTACCCATTTGCAGTAAAGTGTTCCATAAAACTGGCCATTTCACAGAAACGAACGCTTTGGAAAAATCTACAAAGCAGATGTAAACGGGTTTGTTAAATTCCCGCGCTTTCTCTACAACTTGGCGTACGATCAGAATGTGTTCCCTCGTACCTTTACCTTTCACAAATCCAGCTTGCTCTGGCGCAATTTCCCTTGACAAGTAGGACTTCAAACGCTCATTCAGGATATGTAGCAATATTTTGCTTGCGTGTGATATAAGTGCAATAAGACGATAATTGCCACATTTTTTTGTAGAACCCTTTTTATGTAAAGGAGTAAGAACTGTGTGAGTCCATTCGGTTGGCCATACTCCTGTCTGCCATATCTTATTGCAAATTGTATGAAAAATCCGAGTACCATATTCACCTAAGGCTTTGATAGTTTCGATAGGTATTCCATCTCTTCCTGCAGCCTTTTTATCCTTGAGATGTTTGATGGCAGCCTTTACTTCAGACAAGAGTATATCCGGCTCTAATTCTCCTTTATGAGGTTCTGTTGATGAAAAATTGCGCGATTGGTCCTGAAATAGAGACTGACAATAGGTTTTCCATAACTCTGAGATCTTATCGAGTTCAGTAACAATTTGCCATCATTATCTTCAATAGCCCAAGATTTAGGGGACAATAATTTGGTGATGAAACGAATCTTGCGATATAAATCTTTGGATTCATATTTTACGGCGTGAGTTTCAATTTCATTGCATATGCTATTGAGATAGGTGTAATGATCTCGTCTACACTGCGCTTGAATTTGAGATGATAGTCGATTCAAGTCCTTTAAGTCGCAACCTGTGGCGTTCTTCTGGCGCCCTTCTCCTATTAGTGACAGTGTAACATCTGTCATCCAATGTTGCCTTTTGCGCTTCGTCACTGGTGGATTTGAGTCTTCAACAGCGTTGGAGAGAAGCTGTTTGGCTTGTACCCAAAGTGTGTTAATGGTTTCTTCGCGATGTTCTGCGGTAGTCCATTTCTCCCAGTTGTTTTGAACAGATTTCAGGATTTTTGGGGTTTCTAGAACTTCTAGTCGCTTTTTTGAACAGATGTTCTCCATCGCCTCCGTATGAGAATATAATCAATCTGATTACGGTGCTTTCCATCAGGAGAGGTCCATGTGTATAATCTTCGGTGATGGTGTTGGAAACAACTATTTGCAATCGTGAAGTTATGTTCTGAGGCAAATTGGACTAACCGTTCGCCTCGTTCATTGCGTTTTTATAACCCAAAGTTACCCACACAGTCACCAAGATGGCCAGATTTAGCTCCAAATATTAGCGTTGAAATCACCTAAAATTAAAAGTAATTCTCTATTGGGGATTTTGGCGATGGTAGTCTCAATAGCAGTGTAAAAGTCCTCTATGGACCTCGTCACTGGATGTGCTGGTAGGGGCGTAAACTTGGATGAGATTCAGGTTTACAGGAGTTGCTTTGAGATTTAAACAAATTATACGGTCACTTACAGGTTCGTAACACAGTTGTTTTGGTGTCTGGAAATGAGGAATGCTACTCCATTACGACTGGTGCTCTCATTACCAGAAAAATAAACGACATGACTGTCAGTAAATATGTGTCCGCTATTCTGCCAGTGTGTTTCGCTCAGATCTTCTGGTTAGTTCGGAGTTTCATAGTTATTCCAGTATCTGAGTTTCCACGAAGGGCCTGGTTTCCCACTGCCTCGTGTCCGGTAACCAATTACTCATCGCACGCCCCGGACGCAGTCTGGCGCTGGTTGCTAAGTGGTTCATATGGCGATCGTGTTCTTCTTAAATGTGCTTCCATGATGACTTTCTTGGGAGAAATAGTGCAGTGGCTTCCCCTTGCCTTCTGCACCAGACATTTTAGGGGTTATTTATACCCTAAGGCCGCTGTAGCCTGTGTGTGTGTGGTTATACCGCCACTGGTCGGTCGCCAGAGCCTCGTCCGTTATCCAGCAGGGAGTACCCCGACAACTCGAAGCTGCCGTCACCAGCTATTCATACGAATAGCCAGTGCGAGCAGGTGAGGTTGACAATTGGGGTCGGAAAGGTGTTAAGTTCGTTCTCCCCCTTACCCCCCTGTAATAACCACTAGCAAATCTTAGATAAATATCACCCATGTTCAGACTGCTGTCTGAACATGGGTGATATTATTTACATATATATATTATATCTTTTTCAGGTGGATGCAGCTCTAGGCGCTGAAGAAATGGTGGAACAACTCGCTGAAAAGAAAATGGGCTTAGAAGATCAAGTGAGTTAAAAACAAAAACTACAATGAAGACATCATGGTGTAGTTCAGCGTTATAATTGGACTGTTAACCCGAGGGTCTTGGTTGGATTACCACCCTGGTGAATGATTTATTTTCATTTTTACGCTCTGGTAACAAGATAAACCGTAACATTGTGTGTCATTCCTCTACACGTAATATCTCAGAAGTTGGGTGGTGCGTAGGGAACGGAATGTCTGTCTATCCTCTCTATATGCAAGATACAGTGTGAACTTAAAATAATTTACTCAATTTTTTTAGTCGTTTCCTCTCTCTAGATATAGCAGTATCGATAGAGAGAACCTAGTGTTGAAAAAACTCCGTTGGAGTAATGAAGTAATTCAACAACACATTACGTCGAGACATTACGTGTAGAATGGCGAAACTCAACGCTACGCTTTGTCTTAAATAAACTCATATATTATCTAACAAATTTTACTCTTCTTATTCAACACTAACAGGTAGAACAACTTAAACAAGATGTTCAAGAATTAGAAGCGCTGCAAGAAGTCCACGAGCAGCTGGTGGAGTCTAATAGAGATCTAGAGATGGATCTGCGCGAAGAGTTGGAGATGGCGCACGCTGCTGCTAGGGAGGTGGGTACCGGTTGGATTTAATTCAATATCATATATATATATTTCTTTAGTCTAGTTTAGAGGCAAAGCGCGGTATTGAGTTCCGCCACAAAGTCAAATTCCAGGGTGGCCACAAATCATCAACCGTACTGTATATCTGTATACCACGTATATGCATTCCTGCCTGCCAGGAGCTGGGTCTGACTGTAAATGGTCTGGTCGATTCCCATTAGATGGAATATTTATATTTCAATATATTTTTTTAATAACCGTTTTTTGTGGTAAAATGAAGTACGGTATTAAGTTGCGATACTCAAATATTAGTGTTTGCTATCCTGCTGTATGTAGGATAAAGCAAGAAGCTTTATAATATTGTTTTTTTTTAGGCTGTGAGAGAAAGAGAAGCGGCATTAGAAACAATAATGGATCGTGATTCAACAATTGTTAAATTTAGGGAGTTAGTTCAGCGTATGACTGAACAATACAATGATATGAGAAACCAGTTGGAATCCAAACAAGGTATTACCGAGTTTTTCATTAATTTTATATAATATTAATTATAAGCAGAGTAGGCAGAGGGTATCCCTGAACATAGTGTTGGGACACTCCGTCCACATCAAGACACTTTTGTTTCCCACTTCTCGCCTAATTCTGGAGACATTGCGTGTTGAGTGGAGTGAGGAACTTGGCGCTGCGCTTTTTGCCTCGTTACCAAAGCGAGAAATTAAAAATATTTAATATTTTATTTCATTGAATGGGACTTGAACCAACAACATCATTATATATGTAAAAAATTGTTTTGACAGCCGGCTCACCACCACCTTCAGATCAGGAACCTAGCCCCGACGTCAGGTCCACACCCCCAGACTTAGGCTCTCTTGTGCAGCAGTCTAGGGCATCTACAAGGTCCATAGACCTCCAGCTCCGGGCCCTGGAATTAGCTCAGGCTAAAGCGAGGGCTGATATGTTGGCTGCATGCTTGCCTGATCATTTCATGACGGCTAATGGTGGGTAAATTATTATTAAAGTAATGACATGCCCCAGAATTGTTAAATTGTGAAATGACTCAATGAATGAAATTATTTAATACAGTGTAACATTTAAATTGCAAGAGTATGACATGACTCGAGTACTCGAGTCGTAATTGTTACAGTACTGTGACATGTTTCAGTTTAGTATTGTGTGACATCTCAAAATTGACAAAATTAAATTAAGTTTTATTTATAATACAAGAGTTTTGAAATGTATTTCCTATAATGTTAATGGAAATGATTTATTAAGTTTTCGAATATATGATTTTTTAGATATATATTTTACAATATATGGTGGAATAAGATTTTTTAAATTCTAGGTGACCATGATGCCATCTTGTTCATTCTTCTCTTGGAACGTTTGTACAAGAAGGCTGAAATTATTTTGAGTCAAATTCGTGAAAAGTAAGTAAAGATAAACGTGAAACTGATTTTTAAATTTTAATATATCGCTTCATCCTTGAATGACATTTCTAAATTATCTAACTAGGCTATTTTTCTTATAATTAAGGTCAAGCATTCAAAAAAGAGAAAAAATATATATATAAATATAATGACATATAAAAATATAATCCATACCTATATTATAAATTCGAAAGTAACTCTGTCTGTCTGTCTTTTACGCAATCAGGGCCAAACCGCTAATTTAATTGCGATAAAATACTGATATAAAGATACTTGAGGGTCTCGGGATGAACATAGGATACTTTTTTCTCATATTTGTAATATTTTCGATATATACCAATATATTAAAATAATTAATTTGACATGCAATTTAATCCGCCATGTTAATAACAACCGTCGTTGCTAAGCAACGGCTTGCAAAGTTTGTTGTTTTAAGAAAACGTCACCCAAAGTGCGTTTGCTTAATGCATACATGGCGCGCGCCGATATAGATTTGTATACATTAACAAAAATTAGATGATTTCTATAATTTGATATT
>DWNA01001352.1:0-15094 GCA_018249835.1 Heliconius besckei | reverse complement strand
ATTACTATTATTTTTTATGTAATTATTTGCTGCTTATAATTAATTTATCTCAGTTCGGTTATCTATACCGATGTTATACACTTTAATATTGTTCGCAAAAATTAATAATTATTTAATATAGAAAAATGTTTAGTACGCGCGCACGGCAAATTTAGGTACTTTTTCTGATATTAAGAATTTCCTTTAGTTACTTTTACTTATTTCGTTTGTTAATTTCGGTTACTCAGATATTTTTTCTAATAATAAAACTCCACTAATTATTATTTTTTAACTTATTTGAATTATTTAGGCTTATATTTTCGCGGGCGTAGCCGCGTCCGGGCCCACTAGTCTTCTATAAAGCTATATATAATACAAAAGGGCCGCCGGTGTTTTCACTGTAACCCTTAAACTAAAAGATTGGAATCTTTTTTTAACTTCACGCTGTATCTCTAGCGAGGTAACCAGAGAGAGAGAAGAGCGCCGTTACGTCTCTACATATCTCTTTCGCCTCGACTACAGTCTTCAACATATACATGTATATTTTAGCTTTCTTCTTATAATGAAAATAATTTATGTTTAAACACATTAAGCGGCAACGCGACAGGTTGTAGATTCATTGGCATATTTAATATTTTCATTTCCTCGATTTGATAATAAGTTTACTAACTTAGTAACAGTAACTTTGTCTGTCTGTCTGTCTGTCTTTTACGCAATCAGGGCCAAACCGCTAATTTAATTATGATAAAATACTCATATAGAGATACTTGAGGGTCTCTGGATGAACATAGGATACTTTTTTTTCCTCATATTTGTAATATTTTCGTTATATACCAATAAATTAAAATACTTAATAATGTGACATGCATTTTATTCCACCATGTTAATAACAACCCTCGCTATGCGACCGTTGCTAAGCAACAACTTGCAAAGTTTGTTGTTAGAAAACGTCACCCGAAATGAGCTTGCTTAATGCATCTCACTATTGAAAACTGAAAATAATTTCATAAATATATTTAATAAATATTCGTATAGTTCAAGCGGGCGTAGCCGCGTTCGGGTCCACTAGTATATTATATATAATGATTTTCTTAAAGCTGAAAAAAAAGAATCGGTAGTTTCTGAAATTAACGCCCTCAAAAGAAACTCTTAAACCTCACAATATTAGTTTACGTAGATACAAACATGACATACCATCAGCATTCACCTATCTACATTAGTCTATTGGTCATACAGTCTATATATAAATAGCCACTAGATAGAACACCACTCTGTCCATATAGAATACGAGAGTGAAGCCGCAAAGCGAAATATGCTTTTGTTTAACACTGCGTGGATGTTTTGCGATTTTTGTTTATGAATGTAAAATGGATTGGAATGGATTGCAATGGTTTAGCATAGGGATGAGTTCGATATATCAAAACGTAACTTAAAACCGATATGTTAAGGAAAACATACCGTATCGATATATATGTTTTTAGAAAACCGTTTTTACAGAAACTTAAAACTCAACATATCTGTGATCTGAACAAAAACGTAATAACGCAAAACTTCTGAAACGTCAAACGGTTTTATATCAAAACTAACTTCCTCTCTTTCTAAGTAATGTGTTCCAAACGGGCGTAAATGTGATAAGGCGTATATCTAATAAACTGATATTCGCTACCTCTCTTTCTATCGGTATATTCTTCACGGGTGTAAAAGAAATGAAGCGAATATCCGATAGATAACTAAATAGCAGATTCATGTTTTGGCGGTTTTCTTAGTTAGTTACTATTTCTTCGTTATGAAATCGAACTTCTAAATAAATGAATAAGGTAGAAATTTGGATTTAAAATATGATTTTGTATTTTAACATTATTTCAATTTAATTACTAAATATGGTTTTTTTAACTTATATTTATAGTTTATAAAGAATTTTTTATGTAATACTAATTAAATATACTTATTATTATATTATAATTTTATACTTATGATTGCGCTTATTGACAAATCGAAAAAAAAAACGATATCTGAAAACCGTTTTTGATATCGATACGAAAACCATATATCGGTTTCATAACCGTTAGCAGAAAAAAACGATAACGCCCATCTCTAGTTTATCAGGATGGCCAGTCAAGATTTTAAATGGTAATCGATGAGGCTATAGTGATGCAGTGGTTTAGTGTCTGAGTGTGAACCCGGTGGATGTTGGTTCTTCACTCGAGGAAGAACTTGGTAGCTTTACGCCTTTTCTTACGTGGCAATGTAAACAAAGGAAAACTAGTGTTAGCACACTCCCTGTCCCACTTACCGCTCAGTTTTCAAGATATTGCATCAACAGAACGATAAGAAATATACAAATTAATGATCACTTTAAACTTGTTTTTCATTTCATGCATTTAGTCCCGTCTCTCTATTAGCAACATTATAATTTCAGACGGGAAGTGAAGAACAGTGTGGAAACAAAAGGAAATATTTTTTTTAGTAACAATACTCCTTTTTATTACTTTCATATATATACTTTTAATTATATTCAAACATTATAAAAGCAATAACTTGATTTTACTATCGACCCTTATTTTTTATTTTCTTCTCATGTTCCTCTCTTATATCATTTAAATTAACAATAAACGCCATCAAATCTTTCATATCAACATCTAATTTCACAATCTTCTCATACAATTTGAGATGCACGTACAAAGTTACAAATTCTTTAAGGTAAGTTTTTAAAGTATTATACATTACCATTTGCTGCCTCTTCAGGTTCATTAAGAGAGAAAAACAATAACCTATTCTATATTTAATATGGTTTATGTATTTCTTTCTCAATAATTGCGAATACGGCAAATAGTACTGAGTTTGGTAAATAAATTGAGTCATTAATTGTAACACTCTGTAACGAATCCTATAGTTAACGCCGGCTTCGAGACGGTCATCGTAGTTCGGCCAATACCTTCTTAATATACCACCACCACCACCACCACTAGTGGAATTTTCTATATAATGAAACCTTCTGGTTTGTACATTTATTTCGTCCACTGTATGCACAGTTTGTATAGGACCGATGTTAGTTTCAATTAAAGTTTTAATATCCAATTTACGTTTTCGCAAATTTAATTCGGCTTTACTTAGATTTTGTGCGTCCTTTTCAATGAAATTTAGTTCATTTTCAGTTAGTACTTCAGAAATGGCACTAGATTTTGAAATTTGTGTTGTTGTTTCGTAAGGGACGCGTAATTGAGTATGTCTTTTGTTGGGCTTTGGAAGATTAAATTCCGGAAGTATCGACTCAATGAGATCATCTGCTTTTATTTCATATATTTCTTTTGTTTGTATTGAAATTGGGTAATAGCCTGGAATGAGAAATCGTAACTGCCTTTTTTTCAACGATAAATATATGTATTTTTAGAAATTTTTAGTTTATAGTTTTTCTTCTGCTTTTACGTTCAGTTTAGTTCCGCCACTCATCACGTAATGCCTCAAAATTGGGGAGGAATATAAGAAACGGAGTGTGTAGGTTCCCTCTCTATCCCGCCTTAGTTAAAGCTTGACAGAGATTTAGGTCCACGATTATCGTTTTTAATCAAACAGTTAATTCTATATTTTCATTATCATAAAAGTAAAATATATACATAATATAATCTTTTATACTCACACAATAATATTATAAGCGTATTATATACTGGATTAATAATAATTTTCATAATAACCAATACAAATTTTAACAATACGCGCCGTTACATCGAATAGAATCGCCATTTACTTATAATTGTACGTACAGAATGCGATATAAAGGGGAAATAATGAGTGTTTTATTGCTTTAATGGTGATTAAAATGCAAAATTGTATTATTTTTATACCAAAAACATGTTATTTTTGGTATAGGAATATATTTAGTTCAAGGCCACACACAGAGCGTTATGATTATAAACGTGACGGTTGTAGATACGATTCCAAGTCAGCGGAACGAATTATTTTCATTTCCTCGCTTAACTAAACGCGGTTGAGTTCCACCTGCTCATGAGGCAATTGACGCTGAACTCTTGAAAATTACGCAGAAATATCTGTTCCCTAGATTTTTTAAATCTTTCTGAAGAAGACATAGTGAACTTAGTAATTCGTTAGTGATTCATTTCTACACTTTCCATATTTGCGTATATGTTGCGCTCAAAACATCGTAGATAAGTTAACGAGCTATAAGTTTTACTCAGCACTATTATAGAAGACCAGAAATGGGTCAACATAATTTAATAAAAATACGAACAGAATATAATTACATATAGCACAGATAAAAGGGGAAAGGGGGGAGATAGTATAATTCAAGCGTCCATTATTTAATGAAAGCGGTTAGGCATTTAAAAGAGCTCGAGCACGGAACAGTGAGAGGTATGAACCATTTCTATTTTCTATAGAATACAGCTATATTATAAATAATAATAATCATGTTTTATGTATAAGCTTGATTTTTTTGTTTCTTCAATTACTGATTTCTCGGGCCTTTTTCGTTTTTTCTTTTGGCTTTTTCAAGGCCCGTCCACCCGGCTCTTTCATAACTTATTCTATAAAAAAATGTAACCTCCAAAATGACAACGATATCAAAACTTTTCAAACTCAATTTTAATGCAGTTACAAGGCCAAATATATACATAAACTCAATCTATATTCCAATTACCCGTATTTGTTTACAATGAAATACTAAAAAACAACTCAAAGGAGGTAAAATACTTACTTTGGAATGCCAAAAACTTCAACTCGACGTATCGGCGTCCGTTGGTTCCGATGAACTGTAAAATTTTTGTGGGTGGCGGGATATCAATATTGCCATTTAAACATTAAATATTCAAACGAATCCGTTCCTAAACTACTATAATATTGCAAAACTTAAAAAACCTTAAACTTTCAAAACCTGGCTCCTTCATGCCACTTCTCCCTTACATCGTTATGTATGCGTATTCATTCATTTTGTTTCATTTAAATTTTGGCTTCATTTAAATATTTTTCCTTCTATTTACTTTTAATGCGATCCTTACGAAAAGGATTTATAAATTTCACTTTTTTATGAGAAGCAGACTCTCAACAGGCCGGTTGTGAGTTCCTGAGGGAGGTGGATAACGCGTGGCGTTGAGCTCTGCCACTAAATATACAATATCACAAAAATTATGCAAAAAATGCGGAATGAAGTGTCTTAACACTCGGTTTCCTCTGCCCAGCCAGCTATATATGGAATGTAGTATGATGTTCCATTGGGCCAAGGTGGCTTCTATAGTGATAGATATCATATTTCACCCCCCTGGGATTTGAACCCACAATCGTTGCGTTTCCAGTAGCACGCCTGGGCCTCTACGATAAAGGTTGCTAAAAAAAAATATACCAGACACACACAAAAGTGACCTAATAAATTCAAAGCGAAAATATTATATCCATTATTTCTTATACATTCGTTTCATAAAAATATTATGAAAGCTCCCAGTACGAGTAACGTTACGTAACACGGAATGATCTAGCTGTGTGTGTTAAATCGATGGTGGGTCACCGACACTATGACGTCACACTGAAACTCGGTTACACATTGAATAAATAAAGAGACGTCGACGCCGGACTAGGGTTGGCTTCGAAAGGTTGTTTCATAAAGCCTTTATATTTCAGTATGAAAAAGGAAAAGTTTTTTTTTTTTTAATCCATACCTATATTATAAATTCGGAAGTAACTCTGTCTGTCTGTCTGTCTGTCTTTTACGCAATCAGGTACAAACCGCCAATTTAATTGTGATAAAATATTCATATAGAAATACTTGAGGGTCTCGGGATGAACATAGGATACTTTTGTTCTCATATTATGTATATTTTCGATGTATACCAATATAATAAAATACTTATTAATTTGACATGCAATTTATTCCGCCATGTTAATAACAACTGTCGTTGCTAGGCAACGATTTGCAAAGTTTGTTGTTAGAAAACGTCACCCAAAATGAGCTTGCTTAACGCATCTCTCTATTGCAAACTGAAAATAATTTAAGTTATAAATATATTTAATAAATATTCGTATAGTTCAAGCGGGCGTAGCCGCGTTCGGGTCCACTAGTTCTTTTATATGTTTTTGTTTAGGACGCTTTTGGTGCTGCGATAGCGTCTGGTTTGCGGTGGGTGTTCGATTCACACTGCGTGGAATGATTATGATTATATTAAAGTTTTTAGCTTCATGCTATTATCCGATCTCATTATCACACGTGTTGAGCGGTGGCTCTCAACGCCGCCCTTTGCCTTAATAACAGAGATGGGGAATGAAAATAGTAAATGTTTCATTCGACCGAATGAGAATCGAACTTTACAACTGTTGTCTTTACATTTAGGGAAATTTAACTTAGTTTAGCCAGCCTACCTACCATGCTGTAAATCAATATAAATCTATGAAATCTTAGGTGCTGGCTCAGGACTTATAAGGATAGTGCTCGAGTCCGGGCTCTCATATACTCGGTCTTTGACACATTGCCAATATGCATTTCATTCATGGGAGTGGTTATGTAATGCTAATGCTGTAGCTAGAATGTATCAGAAAAGATACCAAAACGCTGAACATCCCGATTATCGTGTATTTAGATTTTTCTCTCTTCAACAAAGAAGTAATCCAGCAAGTATCGTACCATTTCGGAATCCAGATTAAATGCGCCAACTTTTAAAGTTTCTTGCAAAGACAGTGTAGTACATTTTTTTTATAGTACAGTCGGTTAAAGTTAGGTGTACTAAATATTTTGAATTTAATGTTTGGCAAAAACACGACATTTTATTGAAAACCGATGCAGGTGTGTTTCAATCTTAAACTGTAATTCACAGAAGGGTTACTCATGATTACATTACAGAAAAAAAAATGAAAAAAGAATAATATTTGTAGTCTTACGACTTGAAATATCATCACAGGGTGTCGGTTTTTCCGATATTTTTTTAAATCAATATAATAGGAAAAATACATGACACAGATTTTTTTTTATATTTTTCTCATAACTTGGTCTATCACCTGTTTTCGTTTTATCGTTGACTCCTGGGACACCCTGTATATAAAGCAGTTTATACAAACGAATACACTTAGCATATTTTTGATGATATCGAATGATGAAAAGTTTTGAATTCAACATCCATAGCTTACATTGCTAACGACAACCCTAGATGCTTTTAAAAAGGCGAAAAATATTGCTCTTAATATCAACAATTATATTTTCCAAATATTTTCTGTGATTTATTATTTTGTTATGGGATATTCCTCTAGTATTATCTTATTACCAGATCTAGGAAATGAACCTTTAAAAAAAACCATTCTCTGGAGTGGGAGTAGAACGTCGCACGGTCGTGCCACTGGCCCACGGCCCACTTTTAATTTATTTTAATTAAATAAGTTATACTTATGGAAAAAATGAAACGACGATGACGAACAAATGTAATAATAAATTGTAGTTTATTTCATACAAAATGTGTGGATACGCACGAAAATAATAATTATATATATATATACATATATATTCAATTAATTCATTGAATACGGAACCCTCGAACCACGAATCGACGAGACTACTTTTTTTCTCTAGAAATCCTGTAACTCTACCACACATGGCCACAACCAAGAAATTATACGACCCATTAGTCACGATAAGGGTATAAAATATTCAGATACGCTCTCGCCTTATAATATTTGTAAAAGGAATCCGTTTAGCAAGTCGTTAAGTCGAATTATATGCGCGGTTAACTTACAAGTATTTTATAAGATTGTCAACTTGACATTGACTGAAGCTGGTAATAAAATGGCGATTTTCAAGATAGTTCGACTATTCAGCAGTAAACAGAGGAGAACTAGTCCAGTCTTAGTTTTTTTTTGGCTTCAAGCTCTATTCTAAATAAGAGGATAGGCAGAGGGAACCTAGTGTTGGAGTCCTCTTTCCCCCAAAATTTAGTCATATTGTACTGAGTGTCGGAATTCAATGCCGTCGTACTTTATTGTCTCACGTACACAATGTGGCAAAAGAGGAATTTAAAGACCGCACTTACGTGCGCACCGTACACTTGGTGCTTCTTTCACTCTAACTATCCTCCGACATCCTATCCTATCCTATCCTATATCTTATAAAACAAAGTTGCTTTTCGTGTCTGTCTGGCGTTTCTAACTCTTCTTCTAAACCACCCAACGGATTTTGATGCGGTTTTCACCATTAGGTCGAGTATTTTTCATAGAAGGTTTATATATATAGTTTATTATTTGTACATTCTTATGTAAATTAACATAAATACGATAAATGTGTATAAAGTCCTACTCGTTGAGACACTTTCACGCATGCGCTGCTTTAATGGTAAGTACTACATGAAAATAATGTACTGGAATGGAATGGATTGTTCCTCTTAATAAGATCTACAAAAAAGTCCGCGACGGCATATTCGTATCTTTTAAGAATAACGTGTAGTGATCATATTTCTGTCTAAAAATTGTAATTTCAATATAATTACTTTTATTAAATTATTAAATCTAAATAATTTAATAAAAGTAATTATATTGAAATTACATTTTTTTTTTTTTATATATTTTTAAATGTATCTTTTTTATAATAATTTATATTTAAAAATGTAAAATAGATTTAATAATTTAATTTCAATATATTTTTATTGTGAGGGATATTTTTCCATAATGGTATTAATCCTTATCCTTTAAAATACTTTATTAATTTTCTACGTTAAATGAAGATAAAATTTGCGTTTTACACTATTTCGAAATTGCGAATAGTTTTACAGAACAACGCATTTAATTGTTGACACATCAGCTGTATGCTACTCAAGTTTCACTTATCCCTTACTCTCAGCATATAAATAAGTATATTAGTTACGTTGACCATTTAATGTAGACCAAAACTGTCTTTTACTGTTTTTTATTTTAATAAGTACTTTAGAAGTTGTTACAATATCAAAAAATCCTTGCTGCGAAACGGCTCGCCACTCGCCATGCGTCCGCCGCGCCCGCCTGCCTTACATCGGTGGTTCAGTGGTAGAATGCTCGCCTGCCACGCGGGCGGCCCGGGTTCGATTCCCGGCCGATGCATTCTATTTAATTTTCCTCACAGGCAGCCACGTAGTGCTTGCTTTTCATCAGGGACAGAATAACCTCTTCAGCATTAACCACAAGCTCGAAAAAAAAAACCCGCCTGCCTTTATAGCAACGACGATTTAGATGCGTTTGCACGTATTGGATAATCGGAGTTGAATGTATTATTTCAGCGCGATATATTTGGTTTCATATTTTTTGTAGTAGTTATTAGTAAGTATGTTTTTGTTTATAATTTCTTCCGTTTAAAAATAGTCATTTAAATATATTTTAATAAGTACTTAAAAAGATTATATGCACAGATTTAAAATTACGGTACCTACTAAAAAATCCTTGCTGTGTAAAACAATTGGAAAATCTTTATTGAAACTACGAAAATGTGGGTTGCATTAGGGTTTAATTAATTTTCACATTATCTTAAGTGCTTTGCAAACATACATTATATGAATAATCCAGTAGTAAAAGCGATCGAAGCCGCAAGAGGGTCGCTAGTTAAGTATAAATCTTGAAACTAAAAAATTTTTTAACTAAATATTGTTAGCGTACTCGTGCGAATGTGGGTAAATTAAGATGAAAAAGACAATAAAAGCAGTGGAATTGTATCAAACGGGAACAGTTGCTTGTAGGCGGAAGCCCTGATTGGAAGGTATCTAGAGTGTAGTGTTGTTATTGAGTGATATACTCGTATAACGCTTATTGTAATCACGTGGAACCTTTATTCGAGTACGTTATAAACATATAGACGGTATGTATTTTTATCGTGTTTATTTTAAAAACGTTAACGCTTCCGTTTTCTAACAATATAATAATTATTCATAACTTCCTCCTACAAACTCCCAGTATATTTATGACTATAATTTATCACGGAAGTGTTTAGAGACCTTCATCAGCATCTGGATTATATTTTACATTAGTATTTTAACGCAAACAAAGCTAGGTGGACTGGTGAGGACCTTTAAATTATGCAAACTATTCATCATTGCGTAGAATGTTGCTGAAATGCAAAGATCTCAGAATATTAACATAATAATACATATATTTATTTCATTTGATTATCTTAACTAAGTGGGAGATAAATGAATGAAGTGGAGTTATATTAATATTGTATTGAAAATATTAATATAATCTTCTAATATAAATATATCTTAAAAAGTGCAAAAACGTCATTGTTACGGCAAAGTGCTTAAAACATATATATAATTTCTATACCGCCATTCACAAAAACTTAATTGAGAAAGCCATTCCTTAAAGTGTCAACTTTTAACATTTTCATAAATGAAATGTACAGAAAAACATTTGATTTATACTGTAAATATATAAATTAGGTAAAAAAACCCAAAGTTGTTTTTCATTCTAACGACCAAAGTAATATCTCTAAAAACATTACAAATTCGTTAAAGTCCAAATAAATTAAAATGATGCGAAACATTTCTAGAAACGTTTTATTTAAGTTAAATTATTGATAATGATAGATATCGTAAGTACTTTATGTAAAGCCTACTTAGAGTCTCCTCGTGGTGCAGTACCTACAAGCTTGCCATTGTAAATGCGACAGGTTGTGGGTTCGATTTCATCTCTAGTTAATTGAGGCAAAGCGCGACTTTGAGTTTTGCCATTCAGCAAGGCGTCCAGAATTCGGCGTGTTAAAAAAGTGTCTTATAGAGAACGCTAGGTTCCCAGGTTCCTTTTACCTTCGATTCTATGTGCGGCTTATGCAGCGCAGCTTAAACGAAAAAAGAAACAACTTTTTTAGTAATTTTTTTCTTTATTTTTACCATATAAGGAGGTGGATCTATAATGAAGGCGTTATGTAATAGATATAAGAATTCTTCGGAGTGCAATTTGAATGACTATCGAAGTCAGTCAGACATTTTATATATACAGGGTGGAATTGTCAGTACCACTTTAAATTAAACCACAGTATTAACTACTCTATAAAAGCCTAATATAATTCAGAAAAAAAAAATATTCCCAAAAATAAAAAAGTTATTTTTTCAAACAAAATTAATAATAAAATAATCGTTTTAAAATAAAACGCCATTTGTAAAGTATAAAACATAGGCACGCACACACTTACCTGTCAAAGCAGCAACGTCGCATACGTATGTGTGCGTCACTCGAAATACAGGTATCGATAAAAATCGTAAAATGAAAAAAAAACATTGTACGTCGAAACTATTGAGGCACGGTGATTAATTTCTTTAGTTCTGGGTTCAAATATATTACCCTATATGCATTTTCAGTAAAAGAAGCGCTGCCTCTTCCACCCACTACATATAAAACAATTTTTAAGCGAAAAACAATAAGTAATTTACCATAACGCAGTACACAGTATATGGCAGGGTAGGCAGAGGGAGTCTAGTGTCAAGACACCCGTCCCATTCGACACCTTCCGTCCAATTTTCGAGACATTGCGGTGATCGACGGCGCTCTTTATCTTATTACCACAGCAAGAAAATGAAAATAATAAATTCTACCGAGTGGGAATAGAACCACCCACATTGTAATTATATGTTAAAATAAATTTCTATCCCTTATTTGTTATTCTATTTTGAATAATGAATGATAAATGTCGCCAACGGACCTCTGTCAAAACTTGAAATTATAGAAAAGGCTTAAATAACTGGCAACATTTGGAATTGGCGGGAAATGAAATGTCATCTGTACAAAATGGCGGGTCCCTTTTTTGGCTCTATACACCCCTGTTTTTTTATGATATTTAAAGTTATCTCGTGTAATTTATTATACCTCTTAGTCATGAATAATGGAAAATAATATATTACGATAAAAACGCTTCAAAGAAATGATTAATTATGGACTGCGGTGTTGTTAGATATTCTAAAGGTATTCTTTTTTATAGAGATTCTAATTAATATTCTATAATATTATAGAATATAAACGTGCTACAATTTACAATGTTGTAAATTATAATACGAGGCCATTGTGGTAATGTGGGTCAACATCTAAGTACACGAGTCACAAAAGCGGAGAGTCTTAACACTAGGCTCCCTCCGCCTACTCTGGTACATGCGGGATACAGGGTGAAGATGAATGAACGTAAATGAAGTTACGGGCGGCATTTATTTAATACTAGCCTATTATATAAATTAACTGTACTAAATTATAAGAAAAGAAACTAATTCATTATACTATAACAGTAATATCTCGTTATGCATCTAAGGAAATGAATATTACTTTTCTTACAAGCGAACGCAATTATTAATGCTGAGGACTCTTGGGATATTGTAACGAATTACAAAAGGTACCTACTTGTGAAGGAAATATTACTTCGCTTTCGACCTTAATGATATTGATAGAATTTTTATACGTATTTTTAATATTGCGAGTGTTGCTTGCAAATGAGATGGTTGTGGGTTCGATCTTCACTTGGGTGATTAATTTGGCGTCATTTCATCGCTGCAATAATTGACCTCTGTCCACCCAGCTTTGGGAGACAAGTGTGGTGGATAAATTTGGAACCTAATGGTAAGGAACAGAGTATCTAGGTTCCAAGGTTCCCTATGAGCGTGAAGCTAAAAAAATCGAAATAAAAATCGAAAACACCTTTTAAATTGCAAGTAATTAGTAAAAATTAGAAGAGATAGAAATGAACTGCATTCTGCTCTAAAGTTGTCCGATGTTGAAGAACGAAGCTTTTAAGCTATTAAATACTATTTCAGTACGCGAGTTGGGTTTCACTGTTTCAAAATGTAAGGTAAAATACTACCCGTTTCAAAAAATAAATGTATATCTGTTGTGTTAATATATAATATTATATGGTTGTGGGGTTTATTTCCTTTTTTTCTTTTCTTCATCACTTCATCTTCATCATCACTTCATCTTCGCTCAACACTTCATCTTCGCTCAACACTTCATCTTGACATTAGGCACCAAGCTGATTTGTTTCAGTCTGAATATAAGTGAATGTTTTAGTTTTTACGCTTTTTCTCGTACGTAGCAAATGAGGCAGAGAGAACCTCCATTCTCCATTTGCATTTTGATATAATCACTCCCTCGTATATTAATCGAATCCAAAGCTATTTTACAGTCAGTAAATAATAATATATAAAAGAAAATGCATAAAAAAACTTTTGCAAAGTCTATTTTCGAAAGTAATTTATATAATAGCTTCGACATACCATTACCCCTTTATTTTCTTTTAGCACGAATAACAATATACGAGAATGTGCCCCTCCAAGGGACTATAGTTCGTTAAGCCAGGATTACTTGTATGGTGAAATGCGGTATACCTTTTTTTTCATCATTGTTTAGCCCTTATAAAGCTGTTATTACTATTGAAAATCGGATATTGTAGGAGTAGCGATGTTAATTTGTTTTTTTTTCCTCGAGATGTGTTTTAGCTGTAATTTTTTTTGGGTTTTGAAAAAGATCTCTTTGTTTTTCAATTATAGGACCAATTTATTGTCTGATGGTCCGAATCTATCTTAAGATCTTGTGAAGGTATCAAGGTGCATTTAATATCAAATATTCATGTCTAAAGTCTCTTAAATTATTATTATTTTTTTATAAATTTATATAGGTAGGTACATTAATGTTCGCCCGACAGGTAAATGTACTTACTTAGCAGTAAATGCTTTTACAATTTTCTTATTTAATACAATAGTAGCAAACCCTATCAATAAATGGTTATTGATAGGGTTTGCTACTGAATGTTTTATTGATAGTGCTATGCGTATGGACGCACTATCAATAAAACATTCAGTCAAATCCCCTTTGATCCCGCGGGAAAGTTTGGTAAAAATATAATGTATCGCGATATTACCTCATATCCTATCATTTTTCCCATTTATGTGGAAATTTTTCCTACTCGCGTTGTATAATATATATTTGTTCAGCTTCACTGTTCTTTTGCTAGTAGAGAAAATCTAGTGACAAGTCACTTCGTTCTGTACTTTGTAATAGTTTTAGAAACATCCTGTATAGAATATCAGAGCTCAATTATATTGTATATATAAAATATAAATATATTAAATATATATAACTAGCGGCCCGCTCGCGGTTACACCCGCGTGAATTATGTAATTATTAATTTCTGTCTCCATGACTACGTGCTAGTGACGTCTATACAAAATTTGAGACTCCTAGCATTTGTAGTAACGAAGTTTCACACATACTTTCGACCCCAAAAACAACCCCTTAGAAGTCGAATATTGCAAATTCCCGTCTTAGCGAGCACCTACGTCCTATAAGTAACTCCTATGCAAAATTTGAGATTCCTAACACATGTAGTTTCTGAGATTTCGTGATGAAAATTATTTTCAGTTTTCAATAGAGAGATGCGTTAAGCAAGCTCATTTTGGATGACGTTTTCTAACAACAAACTTTGCAAATCGTTGCTTAGAACGACGGTTGTTATTAACATGGCGGAATAAATTGCATGTCAAATTAATAAGTATTTTAAAATATTGGTATATATCGAAAATATTACAAATATGAGGAAAAAAAAATCCTATGTTCATCCCGAGACCCTCAAGTATCTCTATATGAGTATTTTATCACAATTAAATAAGCGGTTTGGCCCTGATTGCGTAAAAGACAAAAGACAGACAGACAGACAGAGTTACTTTCGAATTTATAATATAGGTATAGATAAATTAAAAAATAAACCAGCACAGAAGGGAAGGCAGCGTTAAGCCGCTTCGTTCCCCACTTTTCGCTGAATTCTGTAGGCATTGCCACTGAGTGGCGCTTTGTCTTGTTACCAGAGCGTGAAAATAAAAATGATTCATTTACTCAAATTTTAATTTATTTTAATTTCCAAGGATAAGGGAATTTTTCAAGTTTCTACAAATTTTCACGCAAACTTCTTGAATACAGTCCAACATGAACAGTTTTATCTATATCTATATATATCTATATATATATATAATAAAACTGTAAGGGGGGTAAAATCTGTACATTGAATAAAAACTAAAAAAAACACTTCAGGGGGACTCAATACAACTAATAGAAGGTAAAAATATGATTTTTGGAATTCTTGTCTGTCTGTCTGTTGTGGCTTTTTAACGCAAAAACTACTGGACGGATTTAAATG
>DWNA01001351.1:0-15096 GCA_018249835.1 Heliconius besckei | reverse complement strand
AATTTATATTTATATAAAATTAATTTCCTCCTTGCAGGTAATATATCAATATAAAATATTGCACGTACACTTCAATATTATACGATGTAAGTACATCGTATATTAATGGACATAGTCGTATAGTGTTTTTGGATGATTTTTATGCAAATATTGCAAAGAAAAAATGTTTTTATAAAAAATATTTATTTTCACTTTTTTCCCGTTTATAATTAAGAAATATATGTCAAGGCTATATATTTACATTTATATTTCAAGACTAAAATATATTTTTTTATTGATAAATAATAAAAAAAAGTATTGAAGAAAAATGCTCTATTTTATTTATTACGTTTAACATAACCTTTAAATCTTTTTTCGTTTCGTGTTTCTTATTTCGACGAAATTCGTATTTCGTCAAGTCTTATCAACCTCATATTTTTTTTGCCGTGAAAATTGTTATCAATTGATGAGATAATAAATGTAACCTCGAACTTAGGCTGTGTAATGAATTCATATTTATAAAAACAAAAACTTTATATAAGAGCAAAATTTATATTACCGCTCCTCTTATTTTTGCAAAAATGATAAAAAAAGAATGAAAAATAATTACTGTGCCGTACTCAACTCTTTTGGTATCATTAAATTTTATCTATTTTGCTAAAGGAAAAATGATGAGCGTTAAAAGTATCACATTAATTTGCAATAATTTTGTTTTACTTACTATTATTTATTATAAGTACGAAATCATTTAATTTTATTTGTTATGTACAAAATATATTTTGGAATTATCTCACTTTTAGCATCACTCTGTGCTTCTACCAGTCCCTGTGTGCTGTGTAGGTCTGTAGTAGTACGTATATAGCCCAGCGCCGTATCGCTTCGTACCTAGGTACTGTAACATGGCCTGGGTCGAACAGGACACCGTTTTCGACGTTCACATGGTAACAGCAAAACAAACTTCGTCATATAGCGGTCATTTAAGTTGGTATATCCATTAAAAAGCCAAGTTGACATGAATAAATTATTTTTATATGTCTGCATATACTCGTAGGTGCGCGGTGTTGGGCGTCGGGCGCAGGGAAGGAGGGCGGCAGCGAGGGTGGCAGACGGGGGGCAGATTAAATTTCGTACCACATAGCTACGTAGCCTCAAGCTCTCTTGTATTCATCACCGTTAGGGCTGGAATTGCTTCCTGCTGTATTTCATCTCGCAATGTCCTAGCGTATATTAATAAATAAATACATACAGGTAAACAATATCGGACCATCTCTGTTGTGTGCCATTTTAAATAAATTATTTTGTTAGTTATTAATGAAGTATACTCGTACAATTACATGTGGCTAAATTAGATATACTAGCTAAAGCTGAAAGAAAAAACTTTGAACTTCAGCTGTATCCCCTACACATCAGGGTAGGCAGAAGAAACATAGTGTTAAGACATTCCTTTCCCTGCTTTTTCGAGGCATTGCATACTGAGTGGTGAAACTCAATGCTGAGCTTTTTTCTTACCAGAGCGAAGAAATGAAAATATCAATACATTTTTCCGAAGGGGAATCGAACCCACAATCGACGCGTTACAATCATACGCTTGTGCCTAAGCTCCACCACGGTCTCGACTATTTTCACTACATCCAATGGTAGAGATAACATTTGATTACATACTACTTTTGTGGTAAATAGCTATTTACTATTAGTTCACTTAATAATTGTATAGAAGGTAGTCGAATTGTATTTATTTCTATAATATAAAACTAAGTCCGATATTTAACTTCAAAGTATACTGTTAAAGTGTGTTATATTATTATGTATATATGAATTATATTCTTTCACTAATTTCTTACTTGTTGAGATGTTCTAGTAGTATATAAGATTCCGCTCTCACCCTTTCGGCTTAAGACAATGATGTGTCTTAATTAGCCATAGTTCTGTACATAATCTGACTTAACCGAGCCAATGAAAACATTTTGAATGTATAAAATCCACAAATATCATAAAATCGAACCAACACCCACGACGAATTATGAGTAGGTACTCTCCAATTGCGACAGCCTTTTGTCCTAAAAGACCGCTGTCACCACGAAGGGTAACTAATATTTCTTAACGAAAATCGAAAACAAGGCGTTTTCGATTTTCGTTAAGAAATATTAGTTACCCTACATAAAATGTTATTAGGTACTATAAAATTCTGTCTAAGATATGTATAACATATATTTATATTATACTAGACTAGATGCAGGACTTGTCAACTACATGAAGGTTAGATCATATTTGAAAGGAGTTAGTTGAGTCTGCCATAGTATGTAACTCAATTTGATATAAATTTATTTTAAACAAGAATTTGAATTGGTTTGATTAGGAAAATAAATGTTTATTTACTTGGAACCATGTAAGAAACGTGTTTTTGATAAACGCTCATTATTATCATTGCATTTTAAATTTAGAAAAAAAAACCATGATTCATCGCAATGCAATATTTTTTTAATTGTGAAATTATTTTAGTTAAACTATAATTACTTAAGTCAGCTTCTCGCTGTATCCCGTACACAGCAGGGCAGGCAGAAGGGAACTAGTGTTAAGACACTCCGTTCCCCACTTTCCGCCGAATTCTTGAATTTAATATTTGATATTTGATTAAAATAAAAAACGCTACAATCTGCACTCATTGTATTCTGCAGTAGATGAACGAAAAGTAGACTATATCTCCTTTTGATTTTTTTTGTTGTTATAATAATATAATAAATGATGGGAGATGGAAATATTAGAGTTAGAGAATGCTGTTAGTATTGCTGTTTAAGTATTCTAATTTGTTTTTAAACATTGTTGTAATGTACCTGCTGCCATGATTGCAAAGGTCAAATGTCACAGCCTTGTGTAGAAAGGTTACGATGTCAATGATTACGTAGCTATAAGCCTGCTAGTATATCTATGTATGTATGTATATCAAAGTTATACTCGAAATTATATAAAATTATACTATTAGTGCCTAGAATTAGGTATCTGACAATAATATACCTATAAGAAGAATCATCTAGTAAGGTGTTTTCGAATAGTTCTCCTTCTCTAGGTTTTTTGTAGGTGCTTTACAGAAATATCTCACATTTTCAAAACGTACGGATGCAAAGTAAATTTAGTATAACGACATTCCATCACCCATTTATTTATTTTATTGAATGAATTATATATTTAATTATGGGTATAAAAGGTTAACATTCTAATCAATTTTCTCTTCGGTAACATCCAAAGCGTTGTATAAATAAATGGTTTTGAGTTTTGGTTCAATATAGAAAGACTTTAGGATACCTTCTTTACTAAGCTTATTTTTAAGGCTAAATTCCGATGACTATTCTATATTTATACTATACTAAGATAACAATTTCATTATTTAATAAGTTATAGATTTACGTCTTCATATTAATAGGCAATTATAGAAAATTACGGGGATTTTTTATAGAAAAATATTATGATAAATGATTTACGAATTCTGCGTTTAATCTAAATATTTTAAATTGTTTCCCTCTTGTTAGCCCACCACGTATCAAAACAGCTGTGTCGTGTTAGAATATTTATAGATGTCAGTACATATATATTTCACGTACAGATAACGTTGGGCGTGGCCACGTATTAATCATTACTGGACAGCGCCACCTAACGTGAAATTTACTAAATATCTTTTTCAGCAAGTAAAACTTCAGGAACATACGCTTTCAGTTTAATAGTAACATATGCGAGACTTGAATAATTAGTTATTTTATATACAGATGGCGTGGATTACTTGATGTTGAATATATATTGGTATTTTTTAAAATGTATATAATTTAAATCGGGAAGCTCTTATTTAAATTAAATATTCAATATCAATATGGTTATTGTTAATTAGTAATTTACTGCCATAAAAACACATAAGAGGCTACCGTGCCACAGCAGGTGGGCAGCATTTGACTGTGTTGTACATATGGTGGTTTTCGGTTTTCGGCTCTGGTCAAATAAAGAGCGACGTTGAGGTTAATAGTAAGTATAAATTCGCAAATGGGTATCGATCTCGGTGAATAAAATGCATGTATGTATCATCTTATACTTATATTTGATTTTATTATATTTGTTAGGACAATTAACTATGTATAATTGCATAACTATATTTAATGTTATTTATTGCTAATAACAATCACATTTTACTTTGGTTTATATAAAATTATTAATTACATAGTAACTCTATGTAAAACTACGTTACATTAAGAAATTATAGAAAATATTAAAATATGAAAGATTCAATATAAAAGTCTTCGTATTTGTTTAAATTACTACTTGTTTTAGATTTATATAAAATTTTTATAACTATTTTTTAAAATTTTTAAGTAAAAGTAGAGCATAATTATTATAATATACATATAAGCATCTAATTAAAAAAAAACAGTTGGTGATCAAATTTAAAAGTTACGTTCTTTACTTTAAATTTTTTTTTAAATAGCACAAAGGAAAGTTATTTTTTTAATGTGGCTAAAGATAAAAAAACAGTATGGTTATAGAGTTAAATAAAGAACCATTAACAGTCTACTTCTACAAAAAATACTTATTAATCTCTAAAACTATGTTGTCTAATAAGTGACGTTTTAGACAATTTAGACAACATGAGTTATTAATATACAAGTTAATTTTTAAACATTTATATCAAATTATTTTTAAATATCATACAATCTAAGTCATTTGGCACATGCATTCACATTTCTCTCTTCAGGACAGAGAGCTAATTAATTTATTAACTAATGACACCTACAAGACAATTTAACAAAATTTTAATTGTCTTCTTCGGAACTATTGGTAGTTAATTCATTCAAGGGTTTTCTTAATTAAACTATTTTTTTTCACACAAAATATTTTTAAAGTGAAGGAAGATAATTTTAATAATTCGTCTTGCAGGTTTTATGTCAACATATTTGTCACTTATCTATAATTATAATAATAATTATAACCTTAAGTTATATTTTAAGACTATAATATTACCTATATAATTAATAATTTTAAATACTTCTGACTACAGTTCTTTACATAGTAGGTTTCTCAAAAAAATTTTACGGAAATAAATCTGTTAAAATATCTCATTAATAATTAAAATATTAGTGTAATATTCATTTTCATATATTCGTACGAATGAAAATATAATGAAAATACAATTTTACATAGAAAACATATTCTTTTGTCCTATTTTATGAATTTTCAATCAAACAGACAAAAATATTGAATATATTTACTCTGTTAATACTTCTTAAATTAGCAGTAGGACTGCAACATTAGTGCTTTCGCACCCTATTAGCAGTTTGGGCGGATTTAAAAATGTGTAAGTTCAGAGTAAACAAATCAATAAAGATAAAATTAATTTCGTGAAAGTGAAATATCTATAATTTAACTATATTTATGAATTGAAAGTAATGTCTTCGTATTTTTTTTACATTTTAAAAATCATTAACCATTACATTTTTTCTTCATATTATAAAACATATTTAAAAAATGCCTTATTTCTTATAACTTACACTGTATCTAATAGTAAGTGAAGTTAAGCCTAATAAATTATCTAATATAAATTATACATTTAGTAATTAGTTAATAATTGCTTCGAAGATTTAGTTAGTTTATGATTCACTTTTGGCAGATGAATCTCAAGAAGGTGGATCTGGAGGAGCTGGAGGGCCAAGGACCGGAGGTTGTAACAGTTTTGCTGCAGCCGGTAGAGTTGTCAAGTCGAATCCTGGCGGAGGAACGATACCTGCAGCAGTTGCCGTACCTTGCAGGTAGGCTACTAACCTGTAAATAATGGATGAATATCCTTACTTGGTCGTTTATATTCATATAAAACTAATATTGGACCTTATAGTGCATAATAATAAAAATTTTAATTTTCTCTATATATGTGTTAAAAATTGCTTTTTTAAGATATCAATTAATTATACAGATAGGGGGTATTAGAGGACAATCAGTTATTAATTACAAAAATCATACGTACCTTCTCAGTTCTTCCAGAGCACTAGCTTGCATAAGAATATAGTTTTTAGCAAGTAAAAGCGTTGCTATTTTGGACAGTTTTCTAACAGAAGGAGAGTGTGCATACGGTATTACACCCCGTAATTCATCAAGAGCGTCGTTCTGGAAGTAAAATTTATTAATATTATATTTTTCTTAAAATATTAATAATATATTTCTAATAGTATATTAATTGTAGGATAATTAATTTCAGCATTATAATCGGTCTTATTCGAAATAATTATTTATTTACTTCAATATATAAGTGAGAACATAAATTAAAAACTCCTTACTAAGTCGTGCATTCGTCTCCGTTCTCGTGCGTTTATATTCAGTCTCACATTTTTACCTTGACGTATCTTCTGTTTTGATTTTCCTTCACCCAAGGGTCTGCAAAATTATAATTTTAAATAATAATATATATGACAATTATCAGTAAAAGTAAGTCTAAAACTGAGAAATATACTTAATTAGTAGGCACTCATATTTCGTACTCGTAGCAAAGCATAGTAAGTGCTACGACAGTAGACTTAAAATTATTTTTATTAATTCATCCTACTTTATGTATACTAAACAGAACAAACACAATTACATAATTATTATTCAATTTGGAAAAACAAAATATCAATTAAATGAAGAGAAGTGAGGGAAAAAGATGCGTAAACGATAAATATTTGAAAATTAAACATACTAAAACGTACTAAATTTATCAATAATAACTTTTTATAATATCGTTGAAATTGATATCGTCAAAATTAAACAAAATAAAAGATTTTATCCAGATAAAACGTAAACAAATGTACTTGTGCGTTTATAGCCTTATTACCATTTAAGTGAACTTACCGTTGAGCATAACTAGTTCCAGGCTCGGGCTGATTCTCATCAGTGGGATAGCAGTGTTGCGGAGGCGGAGGCTGGCCGCCTTGCATATAGAAGCCGCCGAGGCCGACAGCCCCCAGCGGCGTCCGTCTCCCTGGCACCGACTGTGGAGGAGAATGCGACTCCACCGGCACTCCATCCCAGGTCCTCCGCCCCTCCATCGTAGAAAAACTAACACATAACACTAAACATTCAATGAAACTGTAAGACGCTTAAAGCATTATAAATAATACGATAGACGGACGTTTGTATTGGAACGGAGTTGACGGACTGAAGCTTAGCAGTCCACAGCGGTCCACAGATCGATAGGGACGCAGCTGGGGTGCGCACCCCTCTCATCTCGCATTGTTCGAGATGCGAGTGTTCGACGTGATTCATTTGAGCGCGTGCACGATGTGACCCGCCGAAACGGTGCGTCTATTGTTGTAGCACAATCGCGGTGCGCGGTACGGTGCTTCCACTGTTTCATGCTCTATATTTTTTAATTACAAAAATATATATATTTTATATGTTATACTATTTAATTTATTTAAACTAAAATATTAAGTTTATTAATTTATATTATTTCTAAATTATATATGTATAGCACATATTCGGAAAAAGGATAATAATTATAAATATTTTAACGCTAGATTTCACCACACTCAAAAGTGGTGAGCGGAGTATCTTAACACTTGGATCTCTCTGCTAATGTTTTGTATAATTTGTATCTTTTTTTATTTTGACCTATCGTAAAAATATGTATTTATTTATTACACCAATACCGTATCTAAATATTGAAAGCTCTTAAATGATCGCGTATATACACTCGTGGCTGCACCAATCTCGTTTTGATATATTTTATTAGGCTTCGTAAGTGGGTTAAATGCAGTAGTCTTAAATCGTGCCAAGCATCAATGTTATCATCCCACTTCAGGGGGATTTCCATCCGTTCGGTACTAAGGAAAATCTCTTTGTTATTAAAGATAATATATTCTAAAATTGATTTTGAGAGATTGTTGATTCATGAAGTGTTGTTATTTTTGACTATAAATTATTACAATAAAATTTTGTTTTCGGTCGGTTAATAAGAAAATTGAGCTTCTTATTCCGCTACGAAATATTTTAGCATGGATGATCAATATAATTCTCAATATAGTTGTTAACAAAGATGGTTTAATTAGTGACGTGCCCATTGACTTCCATTTTTTTTCTAAAATACTTATTTTAAAATATTATCGAATTATAATAATAGATACAATAAATAATGGTAAAAGGGGATAAAAAACGACAAAAAAATTATTTAATAAACATTTAATACTTTAACATACAATTTATTTACAACTTATTCCAGTCAGTTCAGATTTCTTATTCCTCTTACTATATAATACCTCCAACTCCACTCTTTACTTAAATATAACGTAGGTACATATATAATAACCATATAAACTTTGATATACTTTTAGTTATACAAATCATTGTCTATGTGAAGTTCTATTAGTTGTTGTCACTTAAATTTTGACAGAAAGTTTAATTAAAAAGCTTAAGCGAATTAAAAAAAAGTTTATACTCCATTAAGCATTATGATTAACACAGCATACATATTGAGGATTCGAATTAAAATTTTGAACGTCACGAATCATTTAAATAACAATTAATTTGAATATAATAAAATGACCATTACGTTCAAAATTTTGATACTATTTAAAATATTTATATATCTTAATGAAAGTATTACTTCAATTTTATTTAAGAACGGCACGTTATTGTATTTAAATTATAAGCTGAAGTAAGGGATCTTACAAACGTCACATTCTGCCTTTTCACAGCCTATTTATACATAATGACTAGACAATGACTATATGTTCAACAGATACCCACTTAAATGATTTGACCTTTTTTCTCATTATTAAAATATTAATTTTAAGCAACAACAATTATTTATTCGAGAGTATGAACTTCTATTTAATATATTCTTCGATTTTATTTTATCCTTGCATAAACTATAATATTTTTTTTTATACGGCAAAGATTTCATTAATCATTTTTATTAATATTTGATTAAGATTTTTTGCTTGAAGCTTTAAAGTCATAAAAATCCTCTACAACAATTCGGAATGTACATATTCTAAACATACACAAATATGAAAAATATACATTAACATAATACATAAATACTATGTCTAGTTTGTGCTATATTGAACTATTTATAATTAATTTTTATTCGATTTTACGTACGTACACTAGTTGCTCCAATAGATTAATCCAGTATATTAAATTCATGTTCTTTAATTATTTTATAAAACTGTAAATTGTACATGTAGGAGCCGTCCAAGTAAAGCTTTTTATAATATCAATATATAGTCGATTCTAATATATGCACATTTCATAATAATAATAATCATTTTCATTATTACAGTAACTTCTCGATGCAAAAGTCGTTTATAGCTAACGTTTAAGAATATTATGATAATAATACTCTGTATAAAGTAGAAAATGTGTATGAAACTTATTTTACTGTAAAAAGTCCAAAGAAGCTTTATCAACACCAATTTACAAACTGTAACATCTAAAAAAGTTTAGGCCCAACAGAGTACAGTGTATATATAGCATATTCAATTATGCCCAAATATGATAAAACATTTAATAATAATATTTATTAAATATAAATTGTATTAAGTATTTGATATTTGTATCCATATTAATTTATATTTTCTTATATCTATCTATTGGATTTTAAATGCTTAGGCACACTTATATTTGAGTATCTTAGACACGTAGATCCACTATTTTTCAATATTATATATATAATATGCAATTTATAAATTAATTTATTTATGTATCTTTGGCACGTTGTTTGTATTCAGGTAACGATGATGACCTCATGATGATATCATTATTGTCATAATTAGATACTGTAACTTTACTACTTAATACTAATACATGTGTATTAATTACATTTATTAACTAACATATACAAAGTAACTAGTGCAAAATTAAAAGATAGCGTTTAAAGCTTAAGTACTGCACCAACACTCTCACAGGTATCATAACATCTTTAATTTTCTAAAGTGAAAAGTCTTTCTTCTAATTTCTTTAGAAATATTTTAGCAAGATATATGCTTTTAAGCTATAGCACACAGAGACACCCAGCTTACTTTGGTTGTACGAGTATCACGAAAGTTAAGTTACATAGTAGATAGTTGCTTAGGCGTGGTGAAGCGCGATGGCACTGGGAGACATATGAGGCACTCAGCACCGGCCAGGCGTCAGCGGGCGCGGTGCGCGGGCTGCTGCGCCGGTCAGGGTGCGGCGGCGGCCAGCGGGGGTCGCGCCGGCGCCGGCACGCGCGGGCACGCCACCACTGAGCCACGGGTCGCTTGGCTGTTGTTTGTTGCTCCGCCTGAAGAAAAAAAAAATGTATTTTTTTAAAAATGAATAAATATAAAGGCCGTAGCAGATAGAATGTAGGAAGTGGCTCTACGAATATACTCCACATGGGTATGGGTTAGCAGCCAGAGCGTTGGAACTATTTCCAAGAAGAACCGTTTCAAAATAATTACTTACATGGACATGGGTTTTTTGTAGTATTAGTTTTATTTGATAATACTTTAGTAAACTTGTTTTTACTGTGTACGTAACTTGTATTTCTTTGTTAATCAAATTAATATTTTAGCGAGACGTTCTTTGTAAGTGTAAAGTAATTAAGTATTATATTATTAAATATAGTAACGTCATACGGTTTTATATTATATACACATTTGTATAGTAAAAAGGAAACATTTCTGCCTTTGAAAGTGAAAAAAGTGACGGTAATTCACGCATATACGCACAGGCATAACACATATTTGAGTTTTCGTGCCAAGCTCAATTGCGTTGATATTCTTGCTAAATATAAATTCGTTATTTTATGTCATTGTACTTTCTGAATAGCGTAATAATATATTTAGAAAATTGTGCACATACTGTATATTATAATATATTGTCACTATTTTAAATAGGACCCATATTAGACAAAAAGGTGCATATATCAAATAACTTTATATATATTAATCACTAGCGGCTCGCCCGCGGCTTCGCCTGCGTGAACTACGTTATTAATAATTTCAGTCTCCATGAGTCCTATAAGTGACGTCCATGCAAAATTTGAGACTTCTAGCATTTGTAGTAACGAAGTTTCATACAAACTTTCAACCCCAAAAACAACCCCTTTGAAGTCGAATATTGCAAATTCCCGTATTAGCGAGCACCTACGTCTTATAAATCACTCCTATGCAAAATTTGAGATTCCTAGCACATGTAGTTTCTGAGATTTCGTGATGAGTGAGTGACCTTTCGATTTTATATATATAGATATGTGCAGTATAACATTTAAATTACCTATTAAAGATCCCAGCATCTTCGTAACGGAGAATTTTCTCGTACGTTGCGGGGTACGCACCTCGGCGAGCAAGCGGTCGACGCACCTGTAGAGGTCGCCCGTGTTGTCGGCCACGCTCGCCTCGCTGAATGAAGCGCCGTGCGCTACGCTCATTGCTTGCCCTTCTTTTGTAGGCACCTGCAAGGAAAGACAAATTGAAAATTATTTAAATATAATTTAGACATTTAAATTTAATTTTTCTAAAGGTACTAATATACATAATACAGTTGAACAAAGAAAATTTCAGGGCATCTATAATTAAAAAGATATAAAAATATGATGTATTTATTTCAGATATCGTTTTTTTTCGAATTGTCAATAAACGCAAAATCATAATTATAACATTATAATATCATAATAAATATATGTAATTAGTATTACATATAAATAAAAACTGTAATCAAATGTAAAAAAAAAACAATATTTAGTAATTAAATTGAAATCATGTTAAACTTTATTCATTTATTTAGAAGTTCGATTTCATAACGACGAAATAATAACTTGTAGATGTAAGAAAACCGCCGAAACATGAATCTGTTAGTTAGTTAGCTATCGGGTATTCGCTTCATTTCTTTTACACCCGTAAGAATATACAGATAGAAAGAGAGGTAGCGAATATCAGTTTATCAGATATTCGCCTTATCTCATTTACGCCCGTTCGGAATAAGTTACTTAGAAAGAGAAGAAGTTAGTTTTAATATAAAACCGTTTGACGTTTCAAAAGTTTTGCGTTATTACGGTTATGTTCAGATCACAGCTATGTTGAGTTTTAAGTTTCTGTAAAAACGGTTTTCTAAAAACATATATCGATACGTTATGTTTTCCTTACCATATCGGTTTTAAGTTACGTTTTGATATATCGAACTCATCCCTAGTCTACTTATAGCACCGACACGTAATGGAAAATATATTTTAAATGTATATTAGTATTTCATTGTAAACAAATTCTAAATAAAATTTCTATAATCAACCAAATAATATTACAGTTATATTTTTTTCTATACAAGTGCTTATAAATATTTATAATGAAACTACACACATCCTGGCTGACTAAAATTACCGACAATTCTCAGACAGGCTTTCATTGGCACAGAGAGATGTATCGCCCACGTCTTTGTTTTCAACTCGCGTGTCATCTTTGTAACGTGTCAAGTCTGTCCCTATATTCAATCGAGATATAACAATATATTGTCTTTTAATTCACTCTAAATATTATTTCAAAATTTAGTACTACTATTATTTAGTCATTAACCAAATCAAGAAATTCGCCAAACTAAGTAGTTAATGGCGAATAATATTCATACTAATATTTTTTTATTTAAAAAAATCATATTAAAGTTATTTTTTCTCTAATATTTGTTACAAAAGGCAAAGGAAACCCGATCCTTTTATCTTATTTTTATCACAGTACTAAAGTAAAACTCCCTCGTCGACAGATTCCAAAAGCCCGACTCTTTGATAAAATTAAAATTGATTATTATAAAGAACAAGGGATTTCAAATAATATTTTCCCGTCAAAAATAATTTATGTAATTTTATTTATTTATATATTTTTAAAATAAATCATCTAAGATTATTTCACATATAAGTATATTTCATGGTAAGTGCAATTAAGGACAATAAAGTACGAGCGTAGGCCGCACAGTGCCACAATAACTGTCAAATGTCTATACGAAGGGAGCCCACGCGGTTATTGCGCAACGATGGAAAATGTATTGGAAAATCAAGGTTTCTAATAGTTCAGTTATTTCAAGTTTTATATTTAAAACATTAGTAACTCATGGATATGAATATAAAGGTCGTAGAACAGACAGAATGTAGGAAGTAACTCTACAAGGATATGTGTGGCTAATGGAATTGATAATAGCATAGCTATCGTTAATATCACAAGGTTAAAAACGTACATAAGGGCTTTTAATAAAGTCTATGATGTACTTCATATAAAACACGGAAATTTTTTATCTAAAGTTCAAATTTATTTCTAGTTTAACGAAAGTAATCGTGGAAATTGAATCCAGTTGTTACGCTCGTTAATCACGGGCGGCTTCTGAGATATAAAATAGCCTGTTGCTATGAGTATTTTAATTAATATTTCCTCTATATTTAGTTAACACTAGAGAGGCGCTCGCAGCTTCTCTCTGAATAACTTTAGTATATTAATAACATTATCATTTAAAAGACAGATAGACAATATATAAAATAGAATATCCACACATAGGAAAGTTTCTCCCGATTTAATACTAGCTAGCAATATATTTTATCGAACAAAATATTTTAGCTTGATAATTTCAACTTACTTGTCTTAAATGGTCCAAATCGATCTTGTTTCCTAGTAAAGCGAGAGGCATTCCTGACGACGCTCCTGCTGGTGCATGCGCCGGACTACTGTGCGTGGGTGTCCTTTTCAATGTATTTAAAATCTCTGTAGCATATTCAAAGCTACTCCTGTCGGTGACTGAGTAAACGAGTAAACAGGCGTCTGCCCATTGGATCTAGAATAAAAAAATGGAATTTTTATTAAAGATAATTCTTTACATAATTTCTCTTAGGTACAACAAATCTTATAGTAAATATTTGATTTGTATAATATGTAGCTACGTCTACCTAATTAATATAGAACCTATAAACCTATGTACATTGTATATTAATTAGGTCGGCTAAACTAGAGCACTGCTTGTTTCGCTCACTCAGATCAAAATAAAACGACGCAAAGATAAATCGATCTTAAGATTTAAATTTTAATAACCACAGTTCACTATGAATGGATGAAAAAAATCTGATTTTATAATTCACATTTTTTTGCAACTTTATATTTAAATTAACGTTTACGTTAAGCACAAAATCATCTCAGTATCCCAGTCATGAATTTATTTAATTAACAACTCATTTATGAATATAAAAAAAGGATCTTTATCAAAACAAGACACTAAGAATAGTGTAAACAATCGTTACGTAACATTGGATCCTAGTTATCTAATGAATATGGTAATTTATTGTTAAGCAATATTTAATCCTTTCCTTCAACAACGGCCTTGAATACATTATGATATAATTCTAATGATTAACCCTAAGCGTCTCATCGTAGACTATGTAAAGATATCCAACATTGTTATTAATATAATACTGTATCTAGTATCTACGTAAACTAGGCAACGCTTGTAAATATTTCTAAAAGACAATATAAAATATAATACTTTAATTAGATCTTTGATTATCAAAATGCAACTGCAAGGCAAAGGAAATATACAAAAGCTGGCTCAGTTAATAGAAATTATTAATTTAGCATCCAACTGTAAACAAAGTGAGTCATACAGAACGCGCTGTACGGGTCACTGGAACGACTTCACTCCTCAGCCATTCGTATTATATTTGTGACGATTAACCCACTTGCTGGAACACTGAACGGGTTCACGCTGAAGTAATCTATGACTTTGTTGACCATAATATTTCAATTTCCTTTAAATTGGTTTGAGAACAGATAAGTAGGTACAGCAGATGGTTTTTATCATCGCGAAACTTTAATATTTGATGAATCAAACTGTGTCATAAATATACGGAAGCTTTGAATTAGAGCTGCAGTAAAATAGAAGGAAATAAAAATATAGGTGTCGTTAATTTGCCTCGTAACGACGATGTTCACCGGGCCTGTAACAAGTGACCTCGTGAAAGTTTTGTTGTTGTTTTAAAATAAAACGAAAATATCCTTAATCTTTTTGTGATTTAATATGTGTAGTAACGGGGTGCCAAAGGTCGTCCAACGTTAGGTTTGTGTGAAGGTGAATATCATTGACACTGAGGAATGTCTCAGATTCACCTACTTTTACTAT
>DWNA01001350.1:0-15100 GCA_018249835.1 Heliconius besckei | reverse complement strand
ATAGAAGTCTTGATGGACCAGTTCATCAAGAGTTGCTTACTTTTGGTACCCCAGCATCATAACATGGGTTTTGTTTCCTCTGTGAGATTCCTAAATATGTAAAATTATTGGGCCACGACGGACATCTTTTTCTACCAAAAGTTTGATTTGAAACTTGAACACAAGAAAGTGAATGTCATCGAAATAAATTAGAAATACTTATCTATAGCTTTCTTGAAGTAACTTATTGGCTGACGTATACCGATATATTTCTATAAAAGGTTTTTTCCTTTGAAATTAATAAATCTTAAAAACAAAATTTATGAAGAAAAAACTTCATAAGAAAAACGAAGATTTATCTTTTTGTGGGTTATCATGATATTATAACAATATCATTAGGAAAAGTAAATTTCAGGATTGAAATCTTTTTTGTGAAAGAAAAAGATTTCGCACTAAAGGGGTTTAGCTTCCTTTGTAGTGGAAAAATATGAGTAAGCGTTGGGCTAATTGGATCCGTTATATAATTATGTAGTAATTTCAATTTCGTTACATCGAGCTTTTTTTGTGAAAAATTAGATAAAAGGGGCTAAAAAGTGATATAATTAGTACGGGAAGTTAAATGATTTTCTTTTCTAGGGTTCCGTAACTTGAAAGGAAAAAACGCTTGTAGGATCACTTAGGTTGTCCGTCTGTTCGACTTTCAAGAGAATTTCTTTCAAGATCGCGTGGATGTCCCGATCTGAAATTAATATGAAATGTTTAGGTCTATAGTCCAAGTTAACGCAACCAAAAAATACGTTTATGTATCGATTTTGATGCATTTTGTACGAAATTCGCCGCGATTCTATAATCTATAGGGTACTTTTCGTGGCTTACAATTATAAAAGTTGGTAAAACAAAGAACACTGTCTTAAAATCCCTAGTAAAAGCATTAAGTTATTTCGTAAATATTTTAGGTTGTCAGCATACAATTTCAATTTGAGATAAATAGATTTCTAGCACGAATTTAAATTAAAATTCTTTTCGAAAGTGGAGAAAGGTTGACAAAAGACATACTTTATTGAAAGTTTTATGTATATAATATTTAAAACCTTTTTGACGTGCAGAGTAAGGCTCTAGTAAGGGCGATGATTAAAAGTTCCATTCCAATTCTTAAAAAAAACACTTTTTGGATATAAATTCTTATAGAACAGTTTGGATGGGCTCATTCAGAGCGTAATCTTTAATATAATAAAAGAGATAAAAATATTGTCCAGTCATTAAATATTTTTATGAATAATTATGTCATGAAAAAAAAACCGGTTAAGTGCAACTCGGACTTGTCCACCGAGGCTTTCATACGAATTCGCAGACGGAAGTACAACTTATACAAATTGAAAAACTTAATTTTGCGGGCCTATACACTAATATTGTATGGAATGAATTACAAATACAAATTAGTTTGCAATAATTTTTATATGAAACAGGAATAAATTACATTTAATTTCATACAAAATGTAGCAAAATCGATGCATAAGCACTCGTATTTTTTCTGTGCTTCAATCTTCTGGTCTTGCCAGACACACAACAAAGTGATGGTAAATTAAATTAAAAATATTTATTACATTTTCGAGCTACCATGAGACAAAGGACAGCGTTGATTCAGAAACTCAACACGCAATGCCTACTCTCAGATACAGCGTGAAGCTAAAAAAAATAATTTTTTTATAGATGATCCTAAACTATTCTAGCTTTTCTAATATCTTAATCACATATAACTTGTCTCAAATATATTAATCTTACCGAAAACATTTTCAAAATGAGACGATTAAAAAATTATATCCCACAACAACCGCGTATACAAACGCCGAACGAATAAGTAAGTTAAATAACGGGTGAAAATAGTAGAAAGCTCGCTAACAGCGCTTCAAAGGCCGCGCTAAGTGCTTTTTGAATATTTCCACATCAGAAACTCGGTTTTACACATTTAAATGATTTGAATTTTTTCAATTGCAGCTTTTAAAACGGATTAATCATGTATATTTAGTTTAGCACATTTTTGAAAACTCATTTTTTGTAGACTGAGTCAAAGAATTTAACGTAGCAAAGTGTGTGAAATGTCAAAAACATATGTGATTAATACGGTTAAAGAGTCTTGTTCAAAATATGCTAAAATGAAGAAAATCAAAGATCTTATCAAATTTTATCTAATAATCATTCAATATTATGGGTGAAAATGTAACGTTAAATCCAAATAGTGGAGGTTTCATGAATTTCTTGCGAAAATCGAATGAGCTATATATGTATATCCATCGTAATTAATAGGAAAATACAATTTTGTGAATTAGTGAGAGGGGCGTGAAATCATAGTGCTGTAAAATATAGTTGCTACTAGCAACATATCGAAAATAATTCAGAATATTAACGGAAACAGTCAAAATCTAGTCAGTATATATATATTTTATATAGATATATATAACCGATTTCCATCATTTTAACTTACTAAACAAAAACAACAAAATTTATTTACTGAAATAAATGACATTAAATACAATGAATAGGGAATATTAATTGTATTTAATTTATTGATTGTATTTAATATATTGATTGTATTTAATATATTGATTGTATTTAATTTATTAATTGAAGTACGGAACTCTCAATGCCGGAGTCCGAATTGCACTAGACCAGTTTTTTATAAAATACAAGCGAAAAATCTTAATAAGGCAATCTCGTCCGCCACATTTTAATAAGCTTCTTTTAAGTCTATTACCAATATTTGCTTAATAAGGCAATATACAAGAATATATTTCTACTATAGATATAATAAAAATGTTACTGATCTACATGTAATTATATTGTGTGTACTTGGAAAATTAATGAGAAAAACTTGCAACCTGAAAAGAAATAGTCTGCTTGTCTGTGTGCACGTTTAGACTCACATAGACAAGCAGACAAAAGACTTAAATAAAAATGTATTATTATAACATTAAAGTAGGGTAAGCTGCCTAATTTAAAATACTTAAGAAAGGAAAAATAATAAAACGATGATAAAAAGTATTTCTATTGCCACGACATTCCGTTTCCCACACACCGCCCAATTTTCGAAATATTGTGTGTTGCGTTGCGGAGCTTATTGTCATGTTACCAGCGCGAGAAAATGAAAATAGTTCACATCCGAATGCGTCATAAAGGCCTTATAATTAGTCCACGCAGCCTAGATTTTTTTCTAATACTCAGATTTCTCTACAAATATCATCAATAAACTATATCTTACAAAGGGGTGGAAATAAAGTATTTTAGCACTAGATACGCTTACAGTAAACAAAGTGCTTATTCCGCTCAGTTTCACATCAATTTTAATCATCAAGCCCTTGTACGAGAAAATCTTGTAAAACATATTCATTTTTCAGCCTAATGGAAGTCTTTATATGACGTCCCGGTTTTATTAAGAGCCTCGTTAGAAATTCTTGGTTGATTTTGATCTTATTTTGTTGGATGAGAAGAGATGTTGGATACTGTGGAAGTCAAATCTTGTGTCTTTTAAATTGGGGATAATGGTTTTTACTGATGAGGACAATACTAGTAAAGATTGGCTTAAATGGAAACCTACATTTTATAAAGCTTAAACACATAAATTGAGGCTAGTAGAGCTTGAAACTTTAAATGAGACTGGTTGTGGGTTTTAAAACTAGGTTTCCTCTGCCTACCCTACTGAGTGCGAGATATAGCGTGAAGCTGATTTTTTTTATATAAAAAACCATCTTCCAAAGCTCCGCGTTGATTTCCGCCACTTAACACGCACAGGATAGAGAATTCGAAAGTGGGAAACGAAAACCCTCTGCCTATTGCTGAAGATAGGTCTAAATCTTTAAAACATTTGTATTCCTGTATAATTACATTTTTCTCAATAAAAACGTCGACAACACGTTTCAATTTCACTGCTTACCAAAAATATCTAAATATAGATTCAATCTGTAACAGTATCACGTATGCATTTTGCCTCAAGGGGTCCCTGGAGATACATTGGGTTCCGCCCACTTGACCCCTTGTCGTATAGGTTTGACAGCTTTGACAATTATTGACTTTCTTTTCCGGTTTATATTAGATCGTTCGTCTCCCAAAAACCAGTAGATAATTAACTTGGTCTGATAGTTGTCAATAAGGAAGTTAATGATGTTTTGCTTAGTTTATTTTGTAAGTATGTGTGTCGTGTGTCTGTAGCGCGATGGTTGTGGATTCGATTTCCACTCGGAGGAATGATGAATGATTTAATAATATTTTCAGTTACGCCACATACAATGCCTTAAAAATCAGCAGAACATGTGTTTTTTTTTTATTATTATTTTTAAAATTTATTTATTTATTTTACAATCTTAATATATAAAAAAATGTCTTGCCAAACTCGTGAGTTTGTAGGCAAGAAGCGCTCTTTACTTTACTACATTAATCTAAACTACTATATCAACCCTTATAATTTAACCATACATACATAACACAAAAAAAACAACAAAAAAATATAAATAAAAGATAAATAACATTAATAAACTTAACAAATCTTATATATTATATCTATTCCTATACTATATCTATTCTGTTATATCTATCTTTGTACTATCTATTCTATATTATATCTATTCTTATTGTAGTACAGACTACCTTTTCTATATTATATCTATATTCCTGTACTATATATTCCATATGTAATACAAACAAAAAAACAAAAAATAAATCAAAATAAATTAATACTCTATGCCCTTGTCTGATTCTTTAAGATAGAAATCGTTCAATTTTATCTTTGAAATTGGTTTAGCAACGTTTTTATTCAATATGAGATTGTTTATATTATTAAAGATTTTGGGTACCATGCAACTTGTTGTTGTTGACATGCAACATGTGTGAATGTACGAAGTGTCTAAAACTTACAGTTTTTTTAATATACCAAGAAATACTCGTACAAGAAGTTTACTTTTGGAAAAACTAATAATGATTGAAGCAATACGTTTTGTAATGTGATTTTTATCGAATGCCTTTTTTTCAATTCCCAATTTTTTAAGAATTTTCTAAATATGAAACCGTTTACACGTATTCTTGATAAGAGTGTATGAAGGTGGAAATAAAAGAACTCCTTTGATGTTTTACATTACTTTAACTTTGCTCAAAGCTTGGCGTATTTAATATTTTCTTAAGCACTTCCCTTTTTTGCAAAAGGAGTATTTAGTGATCTGACCCTCTTTTATTAATTTACAGTTGAGAAATAAAGTTTCGCCACTCAACATGCAATGCCTGCAGAATTCGGCGGAAAATATGGAACAAAAAAGTATTAGTGGAAATAGAGTGTCTTAACACTAGGTTCCTAGGTACCCTCTGCCTATCCAACTATATGCGGGTTAATAATGGCAAACAGAATAATTCTTATAAGTAATTTTTAATTCCACCAGGTGAATCAAAACCACAAGTCTTCCGTTAGAAGCCAGACGCTGTGCCGCTTCGGAATGACGACCTCATATAATATTTTAATATGAATAATTAAGTATAATTTTGTACGAAATTGAATTCTTCATCAATTCGTTACATAAACATCTAGGATGGTAAGCTTCCATTGTTTTTGCTTACAGAAATATTATGAATCCAATCCAATTACTTGTGGCACTTTCCTTTAAATGTTATTAGAGGTTAGAATTTCATTTGATAATTTTGTCATTCATTGTTCTTGAAGATTCAATTAGATTCTTGTTTTATGGTGGGATATTTTAAGAATAATCTTTCAGCTATTACTTTTTATTAGACTTGATTCGGCTACTATTCAGTTTTTAATCTCCGAGCAGAAACGATAAAGAGGGGTGTCATAAGTTTGACCACTTTGTCTCTGTGTGTGTGTGTTTCTATCTGTGTGTGTATCATATTTCCGAACGGATGGACCAATTTCAGTGTGGTTTTTTAATAATACTCGTATCACTAACTTTACTTCTATTGCAAAAAAACGTTTAAGCCGTTTAAAAAACGTTTAAGTCTTCAAGTAAATTCAAGGAATCGAAATAATATATTCTTGTGGCTTCGCCCGCCCCGCCCAATGGAAATAAGTAAGAGTTGTATGTGACACATTCTAAATACCCCTGGTAACTCTGACTGCATAAGTACAGTGGATTACATCTAAACGATTACGTGATCTTTACAGCCTATAGCTTTCCTTGATAAATGAACTATTCATCTTTTTATAAATTTGGACCAGTAGTTCCTGGTAAAAGTGCGTTTAATCAAACAAACTCCTTTATTATATAAGTACATATCGTACTATATGTGACAATGTCCGAAAGAAGTTTCAGGAAATGAAAGGCAAACACTTCCGCCCTTCGAACCCAATCAAAATCAATTACAAAATCCATCATTAAAATATTTTATTCACTCAATCGAAAGGGAATCGCCATGGCCGTACCATTACCAAAAAGAATTCAATTTACGTTTCACTCTTTTCTAAAATTGATAATAATTGGGAGGGCGACTGATCTGAATAAATCGTTGAAAATTTTCGACTTTTTGATTTTCCTAAGAATTTCCATAGAATTGGACAGACCAAAATACTGACTGAGGCTACCATGCCGGAGCCGAAGAGTGCTTTATTGTAAACGTGGCTGTGGGTGGGATCGATTTCCACTCCTGAGTGGCAACTATTTTTTTTTTGTTTCTTCACCACTCAAAATATAATGTCTTGAAAATTATCCAGAAGTGGGGTACGAAGTGTCTTGTCACAAGATTCCCTCTGCTGCCTGCTTTATTCGGAATATAGTGTGAAGTAAAAAAAAAAATATTCGATGTTCTCCATATACGTCTGTGTGTCTTAATACATAATGTACAAACGATTTCTTGAATTTCTAAGGTCAAGGGCCTGACTATATCCAATATCGCTGAGATCTCACTTCACCCCTCATTTGCATGTTTTCTCCAAAGCTTTTTCTATAACAAAGAAAAAAACCTTTGTCACAAAACGCAGATATACTTGAGGAAGCCATTTTGCATTTTTTTACCTGTTTTGTACGTTTTTTATTGTTGTTCATATTATTTGTAAGTGCATCTTTTTTAGATAACTAATTATTAACGTCTAACGCCCAATGTTAATAATGAATCCTAATCCATAAATTGCAACCATAGATTGAAATAGACAGAGATGGAGGACGGCATGCAGGTTAGTGATTGGATAGACATGTCGGACAATACAAGATCGACGTTAACTGGAGATAGGAGATACATTATTAGCATTGGACGTAAGTATAATTTTCCATATTTTTACGCGTTTCAATACAATAACAAGATGATGATGATGATGAATTAAGATTGAGCTGATGAACTAGAGATTAAAGTTAATAAATTTCTAGCTTTACGCTATTTATCCCGCTGGGTATTTGATGCGGGCCCCCACATATCACACCCAATCAATGCACAGACACTACCATTAAACATGCATTTATACATATACGAGTATGTATACATTTTACATTACACAATATCATATTTCATAATCAAAAAAAAAAACATTTTAAATTTTATAATTATGTATTTTAAAAAATATTTCTAAATGTTTTTTGGAATACTTCAATGTTTCTACACTTTCCTTTATATTCGGCGCGGTAGTTCCAATTTCTAACAACAACCTTTAATTATTACGCCCACGTTTAGAGTTACTTCGCGAGTTTTCCGCAAATATTTCAGGGAGTTATTTTATATTTATGCTTTGAATAAGTTTTGGAAGAAATTTAGACGATATAATAAATTTTACTATTTAAAAACAAACTAAAATTTAATATCAACGAGAGGTTGGAAAAGATCCAAAATATTTAATTTTATTTAGAAATTGTTTTTTTTATTTTTTTTAATTAATAATTGTATAAAAGTATTGAGCCGCATACAATGTGATGAGAAAAACTGACGAAGATTTTCTCTTTGCTTTCACGTGATTGAATTGCATAATATTAGAATATAAATGTATGATTTTTAGGGTTTCGTGCCTTTTAAGAAAAAAACCCCTATAAGATCATTTTTGTGTCTGTCTGTAAAAAGTCTTCATCTCAGGAACGCAAAGAGATATCAAGTTGAAATTTTAACCATATACTCAGATCTACGGGCTCATGATATGTGCTTAGATATGTGTTGTTTATATAGCGAACATATTTCGACACTATAAAGGGAATCAAAATAAAAGGGTATTTGGTTGATCTAGAAGTATGAAATTTGGTAGCTAGAATCTTCAGGTAGTATTCGTTTAGGAAGAAAAAATTGAAAACTATACATTTGTGGTTAAATTCTAAAAAAATAATAATCTTAAAAGGGGGGAATGAATTGGTCTATAAATAATAAAAAAAAGAAAAAGCCTGACTCGCGCTTGTTAGGTTTTCTAATAAGCATGAAAAAGAATATAGCATGCAACTCATAAATAAATATTAAATATTATAATAACTACAGAAGCTGACGCCAATTATATTTGAGAATGCACAATTAAAGAAAGCAATTAATTATTTATACAAATAGACATTCCAAGAAGTTGAAGAGCGGTTGAATTTGTTTTGTATGATTGGCAATTTATATTAATTATTAAAGCGACGTGTTTTCTTTACTCTAGAGTAAATGTTTTTTAAGAACTAAGTTATTCCGTTGTTTTTTTTTGCGTGGGACTTAAAACGTGAAATTCCGTTCATTTTTTCCGATATTATTAAAAGCAAAAGACGAAGCTTTCATTTATCTTATTTATATACGTGTGTTATATTCTCTTTCGAATTGCTGGGTTTAATAAAAGAAATGGTATAGTTATAATTAATTCGCAAAAAATAATTAGTAAAATTTAATTAAAGGTTATCGCCGCAAAATGATACAAGATAATTACAGTGTTAATTTAAATAATCGTCATAAAAAAGTTGCAGAATAATTAAGATACCCGCACCTTTTTGCAGCGAGATCTCTTAATATATAGTAAAGAGAAAGCAAAAAAGGAAACCTAGTGCTAGGACACTATTGTGTTCATTATAATTTAAATGTTGAGAAGCAGGACTCAATTCTGTGCTTTGTATTGTTAATAGTGAAAGAAAAATGAAAATAATTTATTCCCTGATGGCAGTCGTGGTGATGTTTTTTTAAATCAAATTCACAATCTATACTAAATATAACCATAAAATTGCTCTGAAAACTTTAGTTATATAAAATTACAAGGGAGGCGTACAAAGTTGTAACATAGGTACCTACCTACATCCTCGTACTTATTAAACACGTGACTTAGCAGGGCTATTGATCTCGGGACATTGATTGACCTCACTTCCTGTACCATTACAGGAAGTGAGGTATTAAAGACCCGTATATTAAACTAGTGATTCAAACCCGGCTTTGGCCGTTTAACTTTAGAGTTGTTAAAAATATTTAATAATACGCAATAGCGTGTTAACCGGCGTAGCTCTACGCCACACTGAAATAATAATCAAAATTTTATCTCAATCGAACACTGGGAAGTGGATTAAATTGAGCCTGCAAAATTTCACATACACTAACATACTCGTACATACAAACGAGTCTAGTAAAATCCTTTAAAATTATAAGAACACCTCGTGAGATTATTTTTATTTTCAACTTAGCAAAGCGCAGCGACGGGCTTAGCCCTGATACTTTTTGCGGAGAGTGGGCAAACTGACCATATTAACATTAGGTTCCCTCTGCCTATTTCGCTGTATGCGGGATACAGCTTCAAAAAGTGAAAGATACAGCACTATCAAGCAACGCTGGTCTCTGGAGATAGTCAAGAAAAAAGTGTCATCGCTGAAGTGGAAGAAGCCATCCCCAACTCTATATATAAAGCGATGAAGCATTTTGATATGTTTTTATAATATTCGAGCTATAGTCAGTGGACCTGAAAAGGGTTTGTTAGAGGTGAGAGCTTACGCCTTGGGATTTTCGATTATTTTTCTCATATATTTTTTCATATTCAAAGTGAGCGATGAGGTAAATTGAAATAATATTGTTATAGAACAGAATATCTTATTTTGGAAACCGCAGTACATTATATTCGTAAGTACGCGGAGGTCGTCGTAATGCATGGCACAATATATCAATGTAAGCGCGATGATTGTCGGTTCGATTCTCACTCTGGAGAATAAATTATTTTATTTTTTATTGCTTTCGTCAAAGCACATCATTGAGTTCTGACACTCAACATGCAATGTTTTGAAAATTAGACGGAAAGTGACCAGCGGGGATACACCACGATACCTACTAAAAAATGCTTAATCGCGCAAACCTAAGATTTTTTATTTATTTTTTTGTTAGGTATTTCATTGTTACATCTTATTTACTGTTTCGAAGTACCCCACTGCACTTGCAGTCTTTACCTAGTTATATGTATTTAACCACGGGACTAAGCCACAGGTAAAAACTTGTCTATAAATAACTATTCTATAAATGTTAAGTATGAAGAAATAACTTAACTAGCGGGAAGTCCAAGCGACTTTACCCCGTAAAACTGTCAAAGGCCGTTATGTGCTTAGTATAATGTTAGGGCCACGCCGACGCGGTCACGCATAGACTTAAGTTGTCAAACAAGTTTGCGATTGACTGTTCTCCTATTGGTTTGTTATTTAACCCTAGCTTGCCAACTTATTGCGTGCGCGATCGTAATTCTTGAAATATATTATTTATATTTTCATTCAAGGCCGTTGTGATGTGGTCCCGTCTGTCTATAAGCTTATTATTAACTAATTAACTAATCTTGCAATCATTCAAACTCGTAATGCTTCCAGAATTCGTCAGAAATTGGGAACGTAATATCTTAACACTAGGTTCTCTCTGCATACTCTGCTGTGTTCGGGATCCTTTATTTTATTTTGACTAATCTTATAAATGTGAAAGTTTGATAGGGTGGATGTTTGTTCCACTTTCACATAATTGCTACTGAACTGATTTAACTGATAATTTACAGTTATATAGATTATAGATACCTAAAAAAAACACAAAGATTATAATTTATGTAAATATTTTATACAATTTGTTTTTTATATAACATATAAATATACTCCACCTTTACCAAAATTTTACCTCAAAGTAAAACTGGAAAAGAACAATTTGTATCAGAATTTGTCTTAAGCAAGTTCTCGAGTTACCTCGTGCGTGAAACTAAAAGGTAAAGGAAATGTCTAAACTATATTATATATTGAAACAATATACGTAATGGAATACATTTTTTATACCTTGCGATTCAGTTGGGGTATGTTTGTATTCAATTTCTTTAACTTCATTGGAAAATGGTGAAGGAAATGTATTAACACTAATTTCACTACCCTATTTCCCACTATTTCCTACTTTCAGCCGAATGTTTAAGACATTGCGTTATTATTATTTTTTATTTTTTTTATAATTATTTATCTTTTAGCTTAGCTAAAAGTTTAAGTTTAAGTTAGCTTTTCATATTTATTAGATAAGTAAATTTGTTTAATTTCTTCTACTTCTACTAAGGCCGTCGTAGTGCAGTGTCTGTCTGTAAAAGCGATCATTGTGTGTAAAATAATAATTATTAATTAAAAACTAAATTTTATCAGATTTTTGGTTGTCAGTATATGTCTGCATATTTCTACTTTAGTAGACAATGCGCGGCGTTGAATTTCAACACTCGAATTTCTGCGATCTTAAGACAAAAGATCTTAAGGGATGGACAGACGGGCAACAAAGTTCCAGTTTTTTTTAAGGTACGAATTTACGGAACTCTAAAAATTTACAATACCTATAACGATCTTCAAGAATAACAGACATATAAAAACTTCTTCATTTTAATTTAAATCCTTCCTCTGTTTTATAACTTAAACAAATTTATCTTTTCAGGCTATCTAAATAGTAAACGGGCTCTCAAGTTTGTCCCTTGGCTTAATCTCAGATCCTGTTAATAGCGGAGTGTAAATACTCGTAAATACTTGTTGTGTAAGTCAATAAGCATTAATATAAATAATTTTAATTAAATTTCTTGAGGATTAAGATTAGATTTGTATAGAGGAAGTTGTAGGTTCGATTTTTAATTGTGTCGTTGTAAATTGAGTCTAAATTGAAGATAGAGAGTATCCTCCTAAGTCCTAGCATCCTTTAAAAGAAAGAACTATTTGTCCGACATGTTTACTTCTTTAAGTCCTGAGATTTTCACGCTTTTCCATTTTACATTCACTTATAAGAAATATAACACGACGATTAAATCATAGGAAAATTAGTAGATACGTGATTATTTTATCATTTTTGATTCGAACCCACTATCTATGTAAAGACAAGCACGTCTCGTCTCATGACTAAAGCGAGTTAGATTTCATGTGTGCTATTCAATATTATTCATAGTCACGTTTATAATAATAACATTGTGTGAAATATAAACATTGATCTACATTTAAACTGTTATTTATATGAAAATTTCTTTTAAAGTCGTCTTTTTTATAAGCTGGTTAAGTTTAACATTAATATTTATATAACTAAAAGGGTATGGTTTTTTGCTGCACTTTGTATTTTACATATTGTAGCTGGGTAGCCAAAGGGGGCCTAGGGTCTTTGTACACTCTTCCCACGTACTACTCAATATTCAGGACATAACGTGTTGAGTGGAGGAATCTTAAAGAAAATAAAAAATGACTGCTCTGAGTGGAATTCGAACCCACCACCCACGTGCTTACATAAGATACTGTACCTACTTATGAGCCACTACGGCGTAGAACGAAAATGATTAAAACATATTGAATATACGAAATGATAGAAAATAGCTTTACTATACTAATACGAGTATTTTAAATATAAAGTTTTTTTGCTTAAAGGCAATAATCTCAAAATTTACTTGTTCGAATTAAAAACATTTTTTTGAGAAAGGCTATAAGTTAATATATTTATTTCCATTTGGCCACAAGCGAAATCCCAAGTAAGAGCTAGTATTAGTAATATACAGATTTTATCTTAAAAAATAATAATTTGTGTTTGCTGTACGTTCGTTCCCAAAAATAAATAAGTGAATAAACTAAAACAAAATTAAATGTATAGTGTATTTGGACTGGTCAATACGAACAAAAAGGTTATATTTGTTAGACAACTACGACTCATGAATATTATTAACTAGTTCACCTTCAGGTAGACCGAATTAATTATGTAAAATTTTCGGTTCTAGCGTTACTTGTAAAAAGCTTCGTATTTTTAAACATTTTTTTAAAATTAATGAGCATGTTTTGTTGTTTTTATATTTATGTTATGTTTTTTTATTAATTTTGGACGAAAAGTTGGTAATGGACTATTATAACTACAACTACAACTACACAAGACTATACAAAGATTATTCATTAACCAGGTTAATGTCTTGTGTAAGCTTTAAACGTGAAAATTGTAGGTTCAATTCTTACTCGGTAAATGATTCATTTGATTTCCTTGCTCTGGTAAGGTAACTTGGGGTTAAACTCAAGACTTAATGTCACAAAAATTGGCTCTTGCGTTTAACGAATCCACAATCATTATAAGAGATATTGTCCTACGCCGCCATAATAGTCTTATTGTAAAATACACAATACAAGTATTATCAACTGACGTAGTAGTAAAAAGGCCAAAACATTTTGATCCTACCGTACTAAGTTGATATAACGATTTTGTTTCGAGTTGAACGTTCAAAGGAAGTTATTCAAATGAATTAATTTATTTGGGGCCATCAGCGGTTACCAAGACAGTTTGTTAAATGAATATAGGTACAAGAAAATGTTTTCGACTTAGACCAAATTTTGGTCCACCACCAAGTCTTCTGAAAACAGCAAACATAAAGCCGAGATCTTCGAGATCTTGTGTGTTGAGTCGCGGAATTTAACGTCGTGTTTTGTCTCATCGCCAGATCAAAATTAAAGTAATTCGTTCATATCAGAAAATCATCCATTCACTTATATCATAACGTTGAAGCATTAAATCTCATATAAATTTATTATAAGGTAGTCAGTTTTACATTCGCGTCCCTTTCATAAATCATAGCTTGCCTTAAGTAAAGCTTCTTTGAAGACTGTTATCTTAACCCGAATGGTCCCAAAATTAGTACGCTCCGATAGACAGCTTTGAACATTTGCCCCACGCGCCGATGTATTTTTTTGGTAGAAAATCGAAATTTTGATTTCATTCTCATATTTGTTGAGGATATTATATTAGTGTTATAAATAGGCCGTGTAGGAAAGATTTTCTATTTAGTTCAAAAAAATTATTAATGTCACTGCTGAAATGTGTAAATTTTTGAGAATATATTGCTGATCAATATTTATATGTTAATGGTCCGCTCGTGGCTTCGCCCGCTTACGGGTACGATCAAATAAAATAAGGTTGGATTAGTACTATCATCTCATGTAGTTTTAGTAGGACCCACTCGTTAGGTATTCAAAGGTTCGCAAATTACATGAACACGTGAGGTTGATACAACGCCGACGTGACATTTTGGTGTATTTTCTGTAGGGTTACGTAGACGGATTGTAAAAACGGAATTGTTTTAGACTTGTCATGTTTATCTGTCCGTTCGTTTACAACAGCCACTTTATTTCAAAATTATTAAAAACCCCTTCTTCTTAAGTCTTAAAATTTTATACAAGAATTGAAAAGAAAATAGAGGGAAGTTACCATACGTGAAAGCGAAAGTAAAAAATATAATTAAAAAATACAAACTTTTTTCTCAACATCATTTTGAGAGATGGATAAATTTTAAAAAAGGGATTGCATAATAAAAACAAAATACATCTTAATTAACACTGTCTTAAAAGGGAATTTAGCGCGATTTTTCTGTGTTATGTGCGATGTACGGAATATAGTGTGAAAAAAAAAATTAATATAAACTAGGTACAATTATTTTTCTGTTGAAAACTATTAGTCATATTTGATTTAATATTATCCCTAATATGCTTGAACATACGGAATCAATCATGGAGACGTCCGTCTTGCACTTGGCTACTCTTTTTATGACCTACGGTTTTATACATACAACGGAATTTCATTAGTGGGAATAAAAACTGCTGCTAAGTTTTACATTTTGTATGTACATACATACTACCTCATAGTGTGGTATTCAAAGGATCTAACATATCTTTCGTTTTATTGCGGGTTCAATTTTTTCTTCGCTATTTATATAAATGTGCAGAAT